>CAAKHG010048701.1:0-10303 GCA_901007715.1 Dactylopterus volitans | reverse complement strand
TCTCCCTTCACTCTCTCTCTCTCTCGCTCACACACACACACAGTCAAACGCAGACCTAATGAGGGTCACGGAGAAAAAAAAAACAAAACAAAAAACGCCGACGACTCGACGAAAAACTGGTGTTTACAGTTCCCCGGCCTCGTGCAAACCCTGCCGGTGATTGATGGGCCACCTTTCACGCGACCATTAATCCCCGCGATGGCTCGGCAATATCTGCCTGATGTTTCGCATTAAACAAGTCCTGATTAATGGAGGTCACCATCCATCATCCCCCCACCACCTCCCACCGGAAATGACTCATTGTCTGCATGACTTGGAATTCCGCCGCGTTCCAAGCAAGCGAGGCCGGTTTCGAAGCCGCGGCCGGTCTCGTTCGTCTCCGCGCGTGAGGCTTGTCGATCAATATCAGCGTCGGCTCGGGGGGACTCGACTACTGAGTCCCGCTTCATCTTTTTGCACCACGTCGCGGCGGTGGCGGCTCTTCGCTGGATTGCTCATTTTGTTTTTTTGTTTTTTTTGTTTTTTTTCGCAAGGCTGCGGCGGAAGTGTGGCTCCGCCGTTTGAGCCGCGGCTGATGTCATTGCTCCATCGACCGCCACTGGCGGCTGACCGGGGGCCACTGGCACCTCCATTCATAAAACAACACCAAGACACATGCGAGCCTTCGAATGTCACGCGTCTGCTCGTCGCCTCGGGAACGCTGGCCGTTTGCGCGCTTTTGCGGCGATTAGTAATTGTGGCAGATTTATGTGTGGGTTTTCGGGAGAGAAAAAAAAAAAAATGGGCAAGGCCCGGGCTCGCTTTATGGCTTTCAGTGAAACTAGTTTTATGGAGCTTGAAATTTGAAGTTAATCACAGGGCGAAATGGGGCACTTTCTCAGGGTCTTCTGGTGTAAGACGACCCCGGCTCCCACAAAGCCATCTGTCAAGAAGACTTATGGACGGTGTGTGTGTGTGTGTGTGTGCGTGCATGTGCGTTAACCCTAAAACAAGGAGTTTGCATTGAGTTGCATTAGTTGTTTTTGTTCATTTTTCCTCTGCTGTTGACTAAAAGATGAAACTTTTTTTTTTTTTTTTGCATTCTAATGACTAAAAATTCCAAGAACCACAGTGCGTTATACGACTGCTGACCTGCATCCTACCAAATGGTACCAAAATCTTTCAAACCCATTTATCAGCCATTTGTTCTGGCACAAAGCTTTTTTTTTTAAACATTCTACAATTTTTTTGCCATCCAGTAAACACGATGTATTCACATGATATTTCAACACCGATAAACCTTATACGATACGCTGTCAGGTGGCTCGCGCTAGCCACCTAGCCAGGGCGTATTTTAATAGAACAACGACAATGTGCGTCGTGCTAATAATACGAGCATGGTTGTTTTGACCACGGATAGTCGCAATGAGAAACCCCGCAACTGAATTCAACACATAAGATTGGCATGCAGTAGCTGTTAGCGGACATAGCGACAAGCTAGCGTGGCATCAGCTGGCGTAGCTTGCATGTGACCAAACGCAGCACGGGTGCAACTCAACAGCGCGGCCGCCTTCGCGAGCGTGAACCACCGTTGCCGTCGAGCCACTGATACAAAATCACCCATTATCCCACATCACCCCACAAATCATAATCTTTTGTTACCGCCCCCACCCCCCCGCCCTCCCGCTCCTCTCCGCCCTCCCGCTCCTCTCCGCCCTCTCCCTCGCGGCCCGAAATTAAAAGTCATAAAACCGTCCCGCTCATCATCCTGACAATTGCGACTGCGTAAGAATCGGGAGCATCTCATCTCTCCCAGTGCGAGGGACGTTTCTTGATGGCTCAGTCACATTTTAAAAAACAGGTGGAGCAAACACAAGGGGGCCCCCCGCTGGGCGAATGAGAGTGATTAAAAATAAATAAATAAATAAGACGACGCGGGGATCTCATGCAGGGATCATACTTTACAATCTTCGCTGACGCGGGGCAATTTCTGCGAGCATTTGGGAGCAATTTTTCTCCTTGGCGACAGCGGGGCCTCGCGGCGCGCTTTTAGGATGCTTATGTATTCATGATGTGTGCAGATGGTGGAGTGGAGATTCCCTGCACATCCTCCAGTGGCTCCCAAGTCACTTTATTAAAGGGGGATTATGACCGTGAGCGCGGCGTCTCTCCGGAATTTCACTCAGCGGCCAGCAGATACGTCTAAATTCCGCCAAGCGCCTGCCCGCGAGGCGCTCGCGATTGAAAATGAAGCTCAGCGACCGGGTTACAAGCCCCACCGCGAGGCTCGCGCGCACTCACAAGCGAGCGGGAAGGTTCACCGCTTTTGGTGCACGTCCGCAGTCGGTGATGAGGATAAGCGTGCTCGATTGAAGTAATAAATTCCTAAAGGCCTGCACACACGCCGCGAGGACAGGGAAAATTTGTTGGATTCCTCCAGGTGGCGAGAACCAGAAGAAAGTTAGTTCTGGCCAGGACATTTCATAGTTCATGAGAAACTCAAGAACTTCTGGGAAGTCGTCGCAGGGCCCCTCCCACTGTGGGTCTGTACGCTTCCTTATGAGATGTGTTTTAGTTTTATATGTGTTGTAGATTTTCATACTTCTTCGCCGCCTCGGCCGGCTGATCCTCAAAACTATCAAGAAACGTTCTGCCCAGATGATGTGTCGGGACCAAGCTGCGAGAACCCCCCAAAAACCAGGCAGAGGGGGGAACTCATTTCTGTGGTCTTGCAGAGTGTGAAGTTGACTGATAAGCTCGAGTTCCTCTGGCTCCTCCACGGTGCCTACATGTACCAGGATGCAATGCGTGCAGTCTTCTGACGCCACAACCCCGAAAGACAAAAGTAGTCCGTAGTTCTTCCTTAACACCGGTGATGTCACTGGTGTCGGACGAGCCATTTCTCAGTCCGTACAGAGTTTACTTCCCGTCGACAGTGATTGGAAACGCGGTGAAAAGCGAAGACGATCTCGAGTGCACGCGATTCACTCGCGGAACCCACATCTTCCCCCGAGCCGACTCCGGCCGCCGAGCCGGCGCCCAGCCGACCGTTGCTCCCGCGGGACGCCGCGTCAGAAACGCCGCATCAACATCATTATCTTCCTCTCGTCGGCTCAGGACGGGTTTGCCCTGGGATCCGAGTGCAGCTGCAGGTTGTAAATATTCATATCTCATCATCTATTACTCATGCGCTTTTCCCTCCCTCCCTCCTCTCCCATCCCTGTCAACAGTCTATGATCTGCTCACCTCGCCTGATTGCCTGCCAGACCTGCTGCAGGGGGGTCTGGCCGAGCAGGGTGCGAACGAGGCTTTCATCCTGGCCTCCTTCAAGTTGCAGCCCAAGACCGGAACCACCGTGTTCGGCCTGTACAACCCCAGGGACAACAGCAAATACTTTGAGTTCACCGTGATGGGGAAGCTCAACAGAGGTACGTAAAGATGTTGCATTTTTCACTCCTCCAACTTCTTCCATTATTTCCGCGTCGTGTTTGTGTCGTGTAGGGGAAGAAAAAAAAAGAGAAAGAAAAGAATCGATATCGCTGTGTTGAGTTGCGGTGGAAAGGTCAGGTTTACATTCAATTCCATCACGGATTTCGAAAACTTTGCGCTGCGGCGGTATAAAAGCATGCAGACCTTCAATTTGACATTGTCCTTCCAAGGAAAAAAAAAGAAAAAAATCGAAAATGGAAAGCGGCGAAAACAACCGAAGGAGGCCATTTTAGGACCACGGAGGTCAAGATAATCAGATGTCATTGGAGGGCAAAGATAGCCAGAAAACCCATGTAAGGAGGCAGGGCAGGGTATTGGGCACACTGGACTTTCGGACACCAGCGTATTAATATTAAAAAAAATCGTGGTCAAATTCCACCCAGCTGTTTTTACTTCTTACACCTAATCAGACTTCACAGCGCTGAGGCAGCGGTTGATTGTGTTCATGGTGCCGACGAACCTTTCTTATGCGTTTGTTGATTTACATGTGTTTTTTTTTTTTTTTTTTTTGTGAAAGTTGAAGGATTTTTATTTTATTATTATTATTATTTTTTTTTATTTTATTTTTTTTACAATTCAGCCTCTGAAAAAGCCTGAGTCCTTTTCAGTGGAGGCGGTTTAAAGGTTCACTCCTGGTGTGTCGAAAACATTTTGGAAATTTTTGGAGCACATCAAGTCCTCCTTCAAGCCCAGAACTGGCCAAAATTATTAGTGGCATACTTTCACCTCGAAAGATTCGGGTTTTGGTAGAAAGTTCAGCAAAAAAAAAATAAAAAAAAATAAATAAAAATTGATCCTCCTTTATTGGTTTTAAAAGTTCACACCCGATGCAAAAATAACTCTCATTTCACCAGAAAGTCATGCAATAAAGGGGAGGCTGGATCGGGCTCACCTGGCTCTTAATATAACTAGTAATTTATTGACTCCTCTCGTGGTTTTATGTTTGCTCCTGCAGATTTATCATGTTCCATGTTCCGTGTTCTGTTGTGTTGGTTTTACTTGAGGAGCACAAATGGAGGCTCCCAACTGCGGCAACTTTTTTGTGACACGGGCAGATTCAGCCTCCTTTGCTTTGGATGGCTCCGCATTGTCAACAGTTATCAGCGGCCTCAATCTTTGTTGAGCAGTTTCTAATGAAAAAGTTTGCTCTGCCTCCGGAAAGATAAGTTGCTTTTTGAAAAATAAATATTCAATGCCATAACCACACACACAAAAAAAAATGAAAGCCTCTGCTGTGATAAGGATATATCCAACTCCGTTATTCACATTTAGGGGTCATTTAGAAAAGATTTGCAATTTCGGGCGATCCGAGCCTTTGTAGCTTCCTGCACCATGTTTTTTTTTTTTTTTTTCCCCCCACCGCCTCCTCCGCCGCTGTCCCCCCACAGCCGTGCTGCGCTACCTGCGGAGCGACAAGCGGATGAGCTCGGTGACCTTCAACAATCTGGCGCTGGCCGACGGCCAGGTCCACAAACTGCTGTTCCACCTGAGGGGGCTGCAGCGGCAGGGGCCCGGCGGGGTGGAGCTGCATCTGGACTGCAGGCTGGTGGAGACGGTCAGGGATCTCCCCGCCGCCTTCCAGGGCCTCCCGGCGGGCTACAGCATGGTGGAGCTGAAGACCATGCTAAACAAAGAGCAGGTGACCGATCGGCGTTCCCGCACGACAGCGGATGCCTTTACTCCCTCGACAACAGACCCGGAGTTGGTTTGACCTGTGCCCTTTTTTTTTTCCTCCCCTCCGCCCCGGCCTGATCCAACAGGAGAGCCTGGACGAGCTGAAGCTGGTGGTCGGAGACTCGTTTGAGAATGTGGCCTCGCTGCAGGGCTGCCACTCCCAGCAGCGGGACTCCGTCCAGACTCTGGGTAAGACGCCCCCTCTCCGGTGAGGCGAAAGGTCCCGGGAGGCGGCCAAATGTTTTCCCGGCAAAAAACAATCGCACGCAGTCGGGTAACAACAGTCCCCGTTTGTCCGAGTGAGCGGGAGAACTCACCCCCTCCTCCTCCTCCTCCTCCTCCTCCTCTGCTTTAAACAAATAACAGTCCCTTTCTCTTAGGGGTCAACACAAAGCAGCTGTCCAATCAAATGCTGGAGTTAACAAAGGTGATAAACGAGCTGAAGGACGTCCTCATTCAGCAGGTAGCTGCCTCTGATGGCTCCTCTGAGCCCACTTGACCCCTGTCACCTGCCCCTCAATCGCCCCCCCCACCTTGCCGCGTATATAAACTTGTTTATGTTCGACCCTCTCCAGGTCAAAGAGACCTCGTTCCTCAGAAACACCATCTCGGAGTGTCAGGCCTGCGGTAAGACAGCCGCAAGCCGCCGGCAACGCGCCATCAGCAAATGTCGCCGCGCGGCGGCTATTCCGGCCGGCCGTCGGCAAACAGAAATAAAACAAGGCGCGTTTGTTTTTCCGTCGTCAACTGCAAGGTCTCGGCGGGAGTGAAGTGGTGAAGCCGAGGTGCACTCCGGGCGTCTGTTTCCGTGACGATATGTGCATGGAGACGGCAGATGGAGTTGAATGTGGACCTTGTCCTGACGGATACACCGGGGACGGCTTCAGCTGTGACGATGTGGATGAGGTAAGGTCGACTGCGCGCATGTGTGTGTGCGTGTGTGTGTGTGTGTGCAGATCTACCAAGTGCACAAACATGGGTCATTTATGATATTATAGCTATGAAAATGATGATATTGCGAGTAAAACTGCTCAACGACAGCGTGAACATATCATCACCCTCTACAGTAAACTGAACTTATGCCTAATCCTTGGCCCAAAAAAAAACAAAAAAACAAACAAAAAACGAGTGCCAGCGCGTTATATAAACCCCGGAATCAGCTGCACCGTTGCCATTTTCACACTAAAGTCCACGCGCGCGCGCGTGTGTGTGTGTGTAAAAGTGTGTCGTCACCGTGTGTTTATCCGCTTTATTTCATGCTCAAAAGCAGATGAAAAAATCAGGTAACGTGAGAGCGGGTGAGGAGCTTCTTTTAATTTCCCGCGAGGCAAGTGTGTCACGTCTGTTGCTCCCAAGAAGCTGCAAATTCCATTTTTAACGCGCCTGCAGTTACAACTATTTAGGAAAACACGTTTTTTTTGGGGGGGGGGGGGCTGAAAGAGATGCAGCTTTTCATTCAGAATAAACTCTGGAAAGGAGCCGCATGAAATGAGTCTGCAGCCAGGAACCGAACCAGTTCTCATCACATCGCGTGCACATCTTAATCGGAAGGCCCGAATTTAGTGTTACACGTTATAACCTTTGTAATTTTTTTTTTTTTTTGGCGGATATTATCTCGGGAGGTTTGGATGTGCGGCGGTTTGCTCACTCTAGTAGACGACAGATATCTTCCTTAAGCAGCATTTTTTTTTTTTTTTTTTTACCGCTCTCATCCACTGGAGCAGCCTCACAAACGCACCTCCCTCGTTACACTTCCTAGTTATCGATCACACGTGTCTGAACCGACCAATCGGGAGTGAGAAGGACCTGGACGGCCGCACGTTTGTGTCGGAGCCACGAAGGCATATTGAGCAAATTATTTTAACTGTCAATATTTTCACATGTAAATACACTATAGAGTGTAATTCTGAATCCGCGTGTATAAATATTAAACTGTCTGAACATGGTGAATCCTGTTTCAGCGAACTCACCGAAATATTTGAATCGACGTCGCTGGCAAAACTTATTTTCATTTCACCAAAAAAAAAAAAAAATAGTTTGAATTGAATAAAAGAGAGCGGATGGGTGGGGGGCCAGTGGGGGGCAGAATCTGACTCGAACAGGGGCGCAGAGTCGAAAGGCACTTAGCATGGACAGGAGTCAAAAGTTTAAAGTTAACGCAGGTCTGTCGTCCTCATGATGGCCAGAACTGCCAGGATGTGTGTGTGTGCGTGTGCCTGTGTTGTGTGTGTGTTTCTCTGTCTATTCATGTTTGCAGTGAGCCCCTTTTTCCAAGCACTGGCATTTTTTTTTTTTTCATGAGCTAAAATGTCGTCCAAGCTAAAAGCTTTTTGGGGTGAAGCCCCGTGAGGACCGCATGTATTTTTCAGCAGGGTTCATGTCCTCCTCTTCCTCTTCCTCCTCCTCCTCCTCCTCCTCTTCCTCTCTGCAGTGCCAGTTCAACCCCTGCTTCCCGGGAGTCAAGTGCGTGAACACGGCGCCGGGCTTCCGCTGCGAGGCCTGCCCGCTGGGCTACACCGGCCTGCCGGTGGAGGGCGTGGGCGTTTTGTTCGCGCAGACCAACAAACAGGTGAGGTGGCGAGGGGATTTTCATCGGGGCGGCGGGGTTTATAACCCATCGTCATAAAAAAAAAAACATTAAACTCATTCGCGATCCAGGTCTGCGACGACATCGACGAGTGCAAGGGGCCCGACAACGGAGCTTGCACCGCTAACTCGCTCTGCTACAACTCCATGGTGAGTATCGGCGCGGCGCGTCTCGGCGACCTTCTGGTGGCAGCCCGAAAGGCAAACCGCGTGTCCCCCACCCCCTCCCCCCCGCAGGGCTCGTACCGCTGCGGCGGCTGCAAGTCGGGCTTCACCGGGGACCAGGCGAAGGGCTGCAAACCGGAGATCAGCTGCGGCAACAGCCTGACCAACCCGTGCGACGTCAACGCCCAGTGTCTCGCGGAGCGGGACGGCACGATCACCTGTCAGGTAGCGCCTGGCGCCTCTCGCGCGGCACTCGCCACGCGCAGACTCGCCGGTAATACAAGCCAGGACCTTCGTTTCTCTCTCGCCAGTGCGGGATCGGCTGGGCCGGCAACGGGTACCTGTGCGGGAAGGACACCGACATCGACGGCTACCCGGATGAGAAGCTCAAATGCAAAGACGCCAACTGCAAGAAGGTGAGAGAGGCGGGCGGAATCCGCAAGTGCAACTTTCCCCGAGCGGCGTCTCCGGTCTTTGGTCGCGACGTGTGTCTCTCCGCAGGACAACTGCGTCTTCGTGCCGAACTCCGGGCAAGAGGACGCCGACAGGGACGGCCAGGGGGACGCCTGCGACGACGACGCAGACGGCGACGGGATTCCAAACGAGCAGGTGGGAGAAATGTGTCGACAAACTACCGTCGCGTGTAGTCTTCATTGCCGTTCTTTCTTTGGATCGGTTCTGTCTGCCTCCCCGTTATTGAGATCGTGGAGCATCGCCAGCGTTTCGTTTTAGCCTGAGGTCAGGGGGACTTAGAGTTGGGCCGAGGATGGGTGGAGCCTCCCAGAGTTCCTTGAGGAGCTTCCAGGGGTCCCCATCAGAACGAGGAACAGTTCAATATCACTGCTTTTGAAAGGGGAAACATAATGTGAGCAGCTGCATTGAGTATCTCTGATTTGGACGTCATATATGGTTATAAAGAAAAGGAATATAGTTCTCTGATTTTCTGTCATTTCTCTGCTTGTTTTCTGGGTATTTTTTTTTTGTGGATTTGAATTTAATCTGATGCATTTACTTGGATAAGAAATGGTGTTTGGGAAATAAGAAAGAAATTACAAAATAATTTCCCCAAAAATTGACCAGACGATAAAAAAAAACCTTGGAGATTTGGATCAATACACAAGATTTTTTTTTTTTGTTTCGGAGTAATTGCGTCTGGCTGATCCCGGTTTCACTGTAGCCGCTGGTTTGTGTTCTGGCTGCTATCATCGCATCCAGGCGCATTATACGCAGTTAAAGTTTATGCGGTTCATTTTTTTTCCCCCCCACCACCAATGTGGAGGCAGCCAGTGTTGCGCAATAAAAACGAGGCTTATTTTGGGGATTCAGATGATTTTTTTTCTTTTTTTAAAAAAAACAAAGCTTGGAAATCCCTGCCCCATGTGACACATTCACAACTGAGAGTCCACAGCGTAATTACACGCTCTTTTTCCTCATGTACGACCAAGAAAGCCGCACACTTCAATTAAGAAGCTGGAACCACGCGGAGTTCTGTCAGCACCTCTGCTTAAATGAACCGTCAAACATCACGCGGAACCTCGCTTTCTTTCCGAAAGTGAGGTGAGAGGAGTTTTTTTTTTATATAATTATTATTCCACAGATCTGCACAAAGGCAAAAGTGCAAGCGCGACAGTTAGCGGCCGTCACCGTCTCTGGAGCAAGAAATAGCCTGGCGCAGAGCCTCTGAAGAACAACGTGCCGCTTCGATTCGTGCACCGAGGTTTCTGGGTACGCTGAGCGACAAGATACGATGCGTCGTAGGTGTTAGCAGGCAGATGAAGCCGCTTTTGGACGTGACCGCGCCGGCTGCTCTCCCCTAAAGCTCCGCCGATCTCCACCATCGCACGGGGCCGCGAGGGTGGCGTCAGTGTTCTTGATGAATACTGTAAAACAAACCTCCGTCGGTAGACGGAATCAGCGTAACATTCATGCTCTGGAGACCACAGAGTAGATGTTCCCCCTCGTGAAACCTGGAGCCCGTTTGCATACCGATACGGACACGGTCAGAACCAAACAAACGCGTCTGTGTCGTCTGCGTGGTGCAGGACAACTGCTGGTTGAAGCCCAACGTGGACCAGAGGAACAGTGACAAGGACAGCCACGGCGACGCCTGCGACAACTGCCGCGCGGTGGAGAACCCGGACCAGAGGGACACTGACGGCGACGGCAAAGGGGACGCCTGCGATGACGACATGGACGGAGACGGTATGGAGGGGAGTTACATCAGCGGCAGTGTGACGCCGGTGTTACATAACCTCATCACCGAGGCCACTCGGGCTCACTTATTACTCGGCTCTTTCCTTCGCATTTTCCACCGCATTTGCATCAAATTACACGAGAGGTAATTAAATTACACATCTCTCTAAATCATGTTATAGAAATATATCGCTGTGCAGTGCTGGGGGTGTGTGTG
>CAAKHG010048699.1:0-14973 GCA_901007715.1 Dactylopterus volitans | reverse complement strand
CCCCCTCCCGGGGTCAGAATCGGTCGTGACGTCGTCGTGAGCGAGCCGCTCCTGCCGGGGAGGCCCGGGGTCCCGGAGCTCAGCGAGTATGGACGCCGGTCCTGGTTTTCCCATTAAGCTGGTTTGGGGGGGGGGGGCTCCTCCTCCGCGTGGGGGGTCCCGGGGAGCCGCCTCCTGGAAAACACGACGAAAGTCAACGAGGGCTAAAGATGTGACGTTTACTTGTCGATTAAAGTCTGATTTCACCTGCAGACGTTGGCGCCTCCTTTTTGAATCTGCGTCTTTTTGTTTGCGTCTCATAACTTCTTTTCCTTTTAGCGGCCTCCCGAGTGCACGTCTGTGGCTGCGCCTCATAAGACGGATCAACAACGTTTCTGACGCCGCCCGGATAACAGATGTGCTCCTGGAAAACCCTTTGCGGAAGGTGAAGGTGCATAAAACGGTTCCTTGTTCCCGCGGCGGTCGGAATTATGACGACCGAACTCACCGTCCTTCCATAAACGGATGCGCAGCTGTGGAAGGAGCGTCGTAAAAAAAAAAGACACAGTAGTCGTAGTAGTAGTGTGATGTCTTCATACGACGGCGCTTTGTCTCCATGGAGACGCATTTCTAACCACTTGTCGTTCCTCACAGCTCGTGAACTGGTGCACAAATGTCCCAGTAGAGGGAAACTTCTCTGAAAACGCCGAAGAAATGTTTAATAATATTTGGAATCAGGTTCCTATATGAACTAAAAAGTCACTTTAATTACACTTTTTGGGGAAAAAAAATTGAGTGTAATTAAAATTTAGAGCCTTTCAAGGATCCTCGAATTGATACACGAGAAGCTGCAGACGAGATATGAGTGATCCACGTCTGGTGAGATTTTTACTTCCATACATAAGATGCTGAGAGCTGATCGGACTTGCTGGATGCTGAAAAGTGTTAAATTTAACGCTTAACTGTGATGACGTCATGGCCTCAACACAAATATACCCGTGTGATGTCATACAAGCAAGCAAAACCTGCCAGCATGGCGTCAGGGCACAAAATAGTTCGGAGAGCGCGAATTTGAAGAGTTTATGCTGTGTTAATTCAAACCGCGTAAAGGGATGTCAAAAAGCTGAATGGGATTTTAACGGTTAAAAGTCGTGGTGAACAGGTTCAAATTTAAATGTTTTTATGTTTAAGGGCGGTGAGACGGTTGCCTCTCAAAGTGGAGGGAGTTTAAAAGCATTTTGAAGAGTTATTTTTTTGTTTGCAAAAATATTTGAAAGGGTCCGAAAAAAAGGCTGAAATAGCTGAACATTTCTGATAGTTTAATGGTTGCAGACGTTATCCTGCATCAAAAAATATGTATGGAGGAATAATGATAAAAATAATAACAGGATAACAACAATTTCCTAATCTACTCTTGACTGGCAGATTAAGTGTGTACAACCTTTGAGTATAATAATAATTTTAATGCACTGTTTTGAGCCAAGTTAGAACATAGAATTACAACACAATATGACAAAATTGAGATT
Source organism: Dactylopterus volitans (assembly GCA_901007715.1). Classification (NCBI taxonomy): domain Eukaryota; kingdom Metazoa; phylum Chordata; class Actinopteri; order Syngnathiformes; family Dactylopteridae; genus Dactylopterus; species Dactylopterus volitans. Next base: position 13,468 of record CAAKHG010048699.1, on the reverse strand, counting down.
GAATCCTTAAAAGCGCCAGGAAAATAATAATTAAAAAAAAAAATCCCCTCAAACTATGAGATTAAATAAAGGAAGGTCATATAATATTGCACAGTGCAGTTATGATAAAGAGTGTTCTTAAATACGTAAGATTTCACATCATTTAGACACAGACGTCCAGTAAACAAACATGCGCATCAAACCACTGGTGCACAAATGTCCCAATAAAGGTGCCGATCACATTTTTAATCTACATTTTAATCCACATTTTTATCAATAGGACCAGGTTTCTATATTAATTACAATGTAACTTTGATAACGCTTATTAGGAAAAAAAATGTGTGAGTTATAGTTAGATATAAAGCTTGATGTTGAAACTATTTTACACTTTATACCAGGAAAACAATAGAAACCAAATTTAATAACTCAAACTACTAGATTAAATAGCGAAAATAAAATACATTCCCCACACAAAACATTCACATTTTGCAGGTATGGCACAATTTATACAATATTGCACCGAGAATATTTACAAAATGTTCAAGTTCTTTGTTGGGTTTAGTGCAGTTATGATTAAAAAAAAGTGTTCTTTAAACTCTTAGTCGCTCAGTGAAAACGTTATAGAGTTATTAGAAAAAATAAATCCATTCTTGTGTGGAGCCAGTGTATCTATGAGGTCCCCAACACCCCGGCTCGAGGAACCTTTTTCTTTTGGTTCAGTCCCAACTAGAAGGCGTAAATATGAGTCCAAATATCTGAATGGCGGAGAGAGCGACAGAGAGAGAGAGAGAGAGAGCGAGCGACGGGGGTGAGACAGGAAGCAGAGCGGCGCAAACGTCTCAGCAGATGCAGATAGACTGAAGGGAGGAACTGCGTGTTTTTGCCGTCTGCGGCTCCTGGTCGGACTCGCTCGAACCGGAGGGAGTCGTGGGATTTTTCGGTCTCCGTGAGAAGGTGAGTGGCTTTTTTTTTTTTTTTTTGACTTCTTGCCCCAATAACGTCGCCGCTGCAGTTTAATCTTCCTTCGGTGTGTATTTTAATGTCCAGTGGTGCCTTAAAACCAGACCTCACCTGCGCCTGTGTTTACGATGAGCTCAGGCAACAGCATCATTTACCACTTCCATCATAAACCATCATCCAGTGTATTAAAACATGCAAAAAAAACAGATATAATATATCCCACAACACGCTGCTTGGGCATGTGCGGTTTCAGAGTTTGCACACTTCCTCTGTGGTGGAATCCTCCAATCAATCCCGCGCGCGCCCAACGTGAAATATAGCGACCGATATATAAAGTGGGCAACTTTATCGTGATCACGAAAGAGGCTAAACGCTGTTGGAGAATGTGTTGAGACGGGTCTGACAGATGTGGGGTCAAAGGTTGACGACTCTCTTCTGGGATGTTAACGCGGACATCTGACCCCCCCCGCACCCCCCCCGGCTCTCGTGCGCATGTGTGCGGCACTTTATTTAGAAACCCTGAGTTCGGGTAAACGTCCGCCACCTTCCCGTTCTGTTTTTTTGCGAACACGGACACATCCGCCGCCTCGTTGCTGCTCACACGCAGGTTTCAGGTTTATTATTAATGGCTCTGCTGAGGGGCTGGAAAAGGGAAACAGCCCCCCCCACCCCCCTTTTTTTCCCCCCAGACTGTTTTGAATCACTAGGAACCACCTGTGTGGCAAAAACATCTGAACGTCCGCGCAGATGTAGTTTGGCCGACTTCATATGACGGCAGATGGGGAAACCTGCCCCCACCCCCGACCCGCCCGACCCCCCCGCGTGGCCTCGCGCTCGGTTCCGAAACGCACCAACGCCCTGAGGTTCGGCCCCGTTTGTGGCAATTAAAACCATACCCGCTAAAATGTGAAATCCGAAGCTGGGAAGGGGGGGGGGGTCACGTGGGAAGGAGGTGAAAGTTCTGCCTATTTATATGCCTCCCCATCATTAACTTATCTGTGAGGGCGCCACCATGTTAGTTTGCCGACTCCAGGGGAGGTTGTTTTTTTTTTTTAAGGCCTTAAAAGCAGGTCCGTGTTTATGTGTGCTAACCTCGGGAAGAGCTACGGAGGAAATGCAAAATTAATAGATGTCAACCAGCTTCTGGGTGCCACCATGGAGACCGCCTGATGAACTATGGGATGCAATGTGTTTTAGTCTGCAGGAAAGCCATGGCCTCAAATCACCCTCCGATCATAGAGCAGCAGGTGCAAGGGGCTGGAATAATAATACATAATAATCCATTAACAAAATAAAACGTTTTATGGTATTTTTTAAAGGACGAAGAAGAGTCAGACTGATGTGAGCAGAGAGATCTGAAAGGAAAAAGGTGTGACAGGTACATGAATAATTAGGATTTATTAGAGCATCATAAACAGCTAGCACCTTGAAATAATAATAGCAACCTCTTGCAGTCTGTGCATGGGGAGTCATCGTGGGAGACTTACAAGGAAAAAGTGTGCACAGCAGAGCCAATGACCAACACTGATGCAGAAAATTACCAGATAAATGTTTGTTTTTTTGTCTTTTTTTCCTGAAGCCGAGCCAATCTCTAATTTATTCATTTTGGTGTGATCAAAGCATATGCAACCTATGGAAATTCACTTAATGAGTTGGTGTTATTTGGGCCAAGAGGTGAAGTATTAAGCGAGAAAGGCGAAGGATCAAGAATAGAGCCCTGAGGGGCTCCACATTTCACATCAGTAAGGCTTTGACCAAGACAGAACTGGACTAACAACATCTTTTTATTCTACCGGTGGTCTTCTATTAATGAACTTAAATTGGGACTGCAGCTCATAATATTGCTACAGATAGATGACTTATGAAATGGAAGATTATATCTTATTTTTAGTAGATCATTTTCGGAGGCCTGAGCAAAGGGTGGTGGGTGGACACAACTTTAATTATAAACATAAACTACCGTACAGAACAGGTTAACCTGGCAGCGCTGAAGTTGGAAGGGAGGCCACAGATGCTAACTATTAATGCTCGATTAATTTTGAAATGAAAAGCAAGTGTGCACAGAATAAGAGAGACGTCAACGGAATACTGAGGAGAACCGTGAGACCTGAAGTACTAGTTGTATAGCTGAAAAGTTGTAGTAAAAACCGTCTTTCCTGCAGGAATCATTCGATCATTCCTGTTTTCCACATTCAATGTTGTTTATTTTGAAACTACCATCCAGCTCATACAAAAGTCGTCTATTTGGTAAACACAATGTCTGTGTACACAATATCCAATTGGTGCCGTCCACTCCACGAAACGTGCAACCCTGCAGACTTTGATGGCATTTTCACCCCGAGGTGTGATCCGGGTACTTGTGGAACCCTCGAAGATTCAGGATCAGTTCCATGAACTGATAGACAGCATTCCACCGCCAAGATTGAGGAACTTTAAAAAAAAAAAAAAAAAAAGTTATGGCCATCATCTAAGCTGGTGTTTATATTGAGACAAATTTGATCTGGACTCAGATGAAGTCTCTACAAAAACGGAGTCCTCCCCTTATGTGGACTTGAGTAGACCGCGTTCTCTCCGCGCTGCACCCTTTCTATCACCTCCTATCGCCTTCCTCTTTCCAGAAACGCTGCACTCGTCAGGATGAGGTCCCTGGCCCTCGGCCTCCTCTGCCTGCTGTGCTGTGATGCGGCTCGGCTGGACAGGCGGCGTTCCAGACCCGTCGCCGCCGGAGGTCCAAATGAGACCGCTGTCCAAACCAGTGCGGCGGGTAAGCGACCGCTGGACCGCTGGGATCAACGCGTGTTAGTCCGGCTATGTCAAGAGTACAAAAACAAAGTTTTCTTCGGATTTTGGCCTCGAATACACTCGTGCGTTTGATCGCAGGGAGTCCGTGCAAAGGCGCGCCGGCGGATTTCGTCTTCGTGATCGACAGCTCCCGCAGCATCCGCCCCAGCGACTACGAGAAGGTCAAGACCTTCATCATCGACCTGCTCCAGCTCTTGGAGGTCGGCCCCGACGCCACGCGGGTCGCTCTGCTCCAGTACGGCAGCGAGGTCCAGAGCGAGTTCTCCCTGGGCACGTACGCCACCAGGGCTGAGGTGGAGCAGGCGGTGAGGAGCATGAGGCACCTCGCCACCGGAACCATGACCGGCCTGGCCATCCAGTACACCATGGAGACGGCGTTCACCGAGGCGCAGGGAGCGCGGCCGGCACGCCTGCGCATCCCGCGCATCGCCATGATTGTGACCGACGGGAGGCCTCAGGACTCGGTGGAGGAGATCGCGGCTCAGGCGAGGCGCGCCGGCATCCAGATTTTTGCCATCGGCGTCGGCAGGGTGGACATGAGCACCCTGAAGGCCATGGGGAGCGAGCCCCACGCCGAGCACGTGCACCTGGTGGCCAACTTCAGCCAGATCGCGACCCTCATCTCGGTGTTCCAGTCCAAGCTCTGCGGAGGTGATGGATCCCGTCCACCTTTTTATCCCAGTCTTGGTCCTCATACAGCTAATGCTGCTACTGTCACTGCAGCTAACGCTAATGTTGCTACTGTCACTGCTGCTAACGCGACTGCTAATATTGCTACTGTCCCTACTGCTTAAGCTACTGCTAATACTGCTACTGTAACTGCTGCTAAAGCTAATATTATTATTTATTTGCTTGCACAACAAAACAGGACAGTGGAACAACAATAAAACAAATAGAAACAGATTGTTCAGGTGAGATACAGAAAAAACCCTGAGAGGCTTTTAAGAGAATCTCTTACATGAAGTCAGCGGAACAAATGCAGTAAAGAAATTAATCAATCAATCAATAATTAAATACCGGTATACTGGTACTGCTACTGCTTCTAATGCTAACACTGCTCTTACTACTGCTACTTCTATTTCTGCTAAGTGCTACTGGCTTTATAAGGTCACACAGTCTGATGGGAGACGCCGTAAAAGGACTGCTGCTAATGCTAATGCTAATGCTAATGCTGCTAATGTCACTGCTGCTACTGCTGCTACTATTTTGTTTTCAAGGCTGTGAGGTGGCGCTGCGGCCGCAAACTGCATCCGTGTCTGTCCCGTCGGCGCTCGGATATCGTCCGGCCCGCGCTGAGCCTGTATAGTTTGAAAGATGAAAGTAGGGAGCGCGGGCAGAACCACCGTCTCCGTGACTTTCACGCTCCTTCCCGTTGTTTATCTCGCGGGTGCTCTGGCGCGCTGATGAGGCGACATCACCAGAAAAAAAACAAACAAACAAAAAAAAAAAAGAGTCACGCAGCTGGTCCGCGTTTAAAGAGCGCGCTTTTAAACGCTGAATTTAGTGGGAAAGCAGTAATAGATAACATGACAAATGAGAGAAATACACTTATTATTATTATTATTATTATTATTATTATTGTGGAAACAGACGGTTTTTAATAGGTTTAGGTGACCTGACATAGCGGGGTCGGCCCCTGGTGCTTTAAAAGTGGTTCTCATGAATATTTTAGGTTGTTCAAAAGGCTACGAAGTGACGTCTCAACAACCACGCCGACAGCTCATTTGTTGTGGTTTCCCGCCCCCGATGACAGCTGGTTTTTCTGTCCATGTTGTGGCGTTGTAGCGGAGGGGATCGCGAGTAACCTGAAAAGAATTTGTGCAGTCACTCTCTACTCCATCATGTTGAATCGCTGACTCACCCGGACCGGATCGAACCGGATTCTTTGAGCCCCAAGAACCAGCGAGGCACCAGCAGGAACCCCCGACGCAACTCCATCCTTGCAAGCACCCCACGCTTCTGCTCCGCAAAGGTCGTGCCCCGCCCACGTCCGCGGAGTCCGCGGTCGCCTTATGACGCGGGGCGATTAATCGGCTGCGTGACTCAAAATCGGCCGCCGATATCAAAGATGTACACGGGGGAGCGCCGAGCGGTCGCTGGGAACATCTGGTGAGTGAGACTCGGCGCATTTTGAGGGGGGGGACTCCGATCCAAACGGGAGCCAGCTTTTCCTCTCGCGCTCCGCCCCCGGCTGGAAAACAGTGGTTAACTTGGACAGGAAGTGAGACGGAGGAGGTTTCCTGAGGGAGGTGTGCTTTTGCAATCATCGGGGCAGCTGCTCGTATGCAGAGGTGCGCGCAGGGTGTCAGCCGAGCGGGAATTATGTCGTCCTTCCTGCCTTCGGTTGGCAGCTCGGCACCTTCTCATCCTAATTGATGGACGAATCCTTGTTTTTTTTTTGTTTTTTTTTAAGCACATGCAAACAATCTATTCTCAACTGCTCTTTCACATCTTCAGGTGTTTTCTTCTCATCTGTTTCAACAGACACATGTGTGACGATGCATAAGAGCTCTTACGCACATAGAAAAACCTGCAACTACTAAATGTTGTGTTAAATGTTAGATAGATAGATAGATAGATAGATAGATAGATAGAATTTATTGGGAAATACTTAGCAGCAGGTCACTGTACATCATAAAGCTAGAAAGGAAGATACAAAATATACATACAGTATATGCAAGATACAAAAAAGGTATATAAATTTGGAGTCGACACTGTCAGGTCTGGCGTTAGCTGTGGCTCTACTACGAGTAGAGAAGCCTTAACGGTAGACTCCCCCACAGAAACAGACTTCTGTGACCTGGGCAACCATGGCTGCGAGCACGACTGTGTCAGCATCCCCAGGTCCTACATCTGCAGATGCAAGAAGGGCTACGTCCTCAACCTGGATGGCAAAACCTGCAGCAGTAAGTTCTCTTTTTTTTTGTAATCGGTTTGCATGCACCCCAAAAACGCACCGGCTGCCGCAAACAGCGCTTGCCGCCCTCTGTCTCCCAGGGATCGACCACTGCGCCGGCGGCGCCCACGGCTGCGAGCACGAGTTTATGAACGCGGCGGACGCGTGTGTGTGCAAGTGCAGGCGAGGGTACACACTCAGAACGGACGGGAAGACATGCAAGAGTAAGTGTTACTTCACACCGCCAGTAACAGGCACAATGAATCAGGAGCCACCCGAACCAGGCTCGGGCCTCGTATTTCACACTCCAGACCAACAGGGGGCAGCATGACACGCGTTTCTCCTCTGTTTTGACATGGAGGGTTTTATCTTGCATGTTTGTTGCTAGCTTGAAACAACCCGGAAGTATTTTCCCGTTGCTGGCTTGACAAATCTCAAATAACACACCTGCAAATCTCTATGTGGACGTTCTTTGGATGAGCTGGTCACATATCAGGAATTTACATGGTCACGGTTCTGCTAGAAATTTGAAAAAAAAAACAAGCAAAAAAAAACCCCCATTAAGTTACAGATTTAACAATTTTTGCGCAAAAAATAATGTCTGTTTTGATGTCAACTATTGTGATGTCTGAAGAGACGCAGACATTGTGGGGTGGCTGAGTAAGTCCAGTTAGCTACCGATGCAGATGCGGAAATTCTTGCTAACCTAGTAAGCATGCAGAGTTTTTATGCAACACTCACAAGTTACGCGGCTGTAAAACACCACTTAACTCGACTTTACGTCACATTTTTAGTCACAACAGCGTGTTAGCAGGAGATTCCAAACGTGGCTCTCATGTAAGCGCAAAATTGTAACTAGACACTGGACATACGTAGTTAGAAATAAATAAAAAACCTGACCCATATCAGGAATCTCCCAAATGTGGCTGCAAGCTAAAGCTAAAGCTATTTAGCTGTTGGTTTTATGCGGTTGAGATTGCTGGTCTCCATCCCTCATATTCAGCATGAATAGCAGCGATTTGGCTCCTTCGAGCTGCAGTGACTCACTATCACCTCCTGAGGAGCAAAGCGGTATCACAGGAAATAAAATGGATGGCACTGGCTTGTTCATGCGATCATATGATCCCTTTAAAAAACAATAATGTTTTCTTTGTTAAGTCGTGGTATGAGAGGGTTTGTTAATCGTGGTATCATCTATGCTAAATGTAATTTTTACAGCCACTAGATTCATGAATTTTGCCCCAATTAAATGCGTTTTTTTTTCTCAGTCGCGCATGCTAACAACCATAGACGCTGCTACATTCATCCCTCTCCAAATTGTAAGCAGCCGTGAGGGATTTATCGCAATGTGGTGGAGCAGGTGAGCGCGGAGATCCGGTGACAGGTGGAGGCACGGAGGTCTGCGAGCATCCGTTGGACAGAAGGAAAATGGCGTTTAACAGAAACAGCTGGGAGGGAGGCCGCGCCGTGACGCTATCTCCAATAGAGGCAATAAATACCCGCAAAAATGAAAATCCACCCAGCTGCACGAGCTTCCGAATGAAGTCGAAATCACGAGCCGTGTTTGGAAACTTTCATCTTATTTTTCTTCCAGGTTCTGAAAGACGTCTGGCCAGAAAAAAAGTCACCAACATGGGAATATGATGTTGAACACGCTGTTTTTTTTATTTTTTATTTTTTATTTTTTATTTTTTATCGGCTTTGGAAAAGATGACTCAGAAGTGACATCTGAAGATCGCATGAATATGTCGTTAACTTCTGCCTGCAGGATACGTTATTTACTACGGTCTTACAAAAACAGATGCAGGGTATGTTTTCTTTTTTTTCCCCACATCACCGCCTGTCTTTGCCAGAAACACTCAGCTGCACATCTGGATGAAAGCGGCGCGCCAGGGCCACATCTGCACCTGCATGTGGGCATCTTGACTTTTGAAAACGAGCGTGCTCGGATTGATAAGTGCATTGTTTCTTGCAGAGGTGGATCACTGTGCGGCCGGCGGCCACGGCTGCGAGCAGGACTTTGTGAACACGGTGGACTCGTGTGTGTGCAAATGCAGGAAAGGATACACACTCCGACCCGATGGGAAGACGTGCAAAAGCAAGTATTTTTTTCATTTATTTTTTTATCACATGGACTGATCATATCTGCTGGGGGACGTCCCTCAGCATGTTTGTGCATCCCCTTCATGATGTTATTAAAAGGCCTGGACGAAGTTTTACAGCTAGTTATCGTCTAATCTGCAGCACTCATGCAAATCTTATTAATCCAAAAAAAAAAGAAAGAAAGAAAGGAACACAGAGTTTAACAGATGCCAGGGGGGCGAGTTTATGCCCAACCGGGAGCAGTAAACATCCAGCAAGCGTTTCATGACACTTCAGGCATCAGGCGTCGATGCACTTTAAATGCAGACTTAAAAATATAAGCGGAGCATCAGCGTGGGAAGCTCGTGTAGGTTGGGCGAGAGAAGGGAGCTTAAGACGGCCTGAATATAAGATCGGGATAGCATAAACTAGGGAGTATGGCAGCTCATCAAAAGCGAGGCCAAAAGATGTGCTTCGCCCCCTGGTGGATGGCTGCAGTATAGGGGGATAAACGCCTGTTAGTGGATGCGACTTAGGCCAAATGAGTAAAATATATATATATTTTTTTTTCCCGCAAAGATGGTTTCTGTCATCTCAGGTAGTTTTTGATGACACTGATTTTTGGCCCAGTTTTCATTTTACCTGCTGTTTTTTTTTATTAGCTATTTGATGCTATGAAAAATGGGGGCGTGGCTTGGTGATTGACAGCCGCTCTTGAGCGACACACCAGAAGAAGTTGTGGCGTTTAAGGGCTTCCGTTTAGAAAACCACACCCGATGACGTCATCGGGATGTGAAAAGCTAACTTTATACAACCTCTTTCAAACAATAAATATTAGTCATTTTCCGATGGCAAACTGATTCCCTCATGATTTGGGAAGTTGGGGCCCCATGCTGTGGCTTCTCTTCCTGACAGACTGTGGCTGCGAATGGCGTCGCCAGCGCAAGACGGCCGCGTCCGTATCCGGGATACGTCGGGTTTATTGTTTTTGTGCAACAGGAAGAAGATTTGTAATGCAGAAACATAACATAAATATTAGCCCCCATGTGAGTGTATATTTGAGAGACAGATGGGGACAAAAAGAGAGATAAGAGAGGAAAAAAATAGTTTTTTTTGCTTGTAATAAGTGAAATAATCTGTGAATGGAAAAAATGAGACGAGTCCATGGATACTAATGAAATGTTACTTTTTAGGTTATTATTTTTTCTCTGTTTTTTTTAGACATACTCGGTGAGAATTTAACTTTTTGTGGTGCAACAGCAAAGCCAGCAGATCCCTTTATTATAATAATAATAATAATAACAACAATAATAATACTTTACATTTCAAGGCAAATCTGAAAGTGCTGCACAGATTTCAAACGCAAGCTTAAAACGTTAAAAGATACACCTAGAAAAAAATGCGACGTGCCACACAAAACAGATTTCAAACGCAAGCACAGAATTAAAAGATACCTTAAAAGAGCCAATGGATACTAATGAAATGTTACTTTTTAGGTTATTATTTTTCCTATGTTTTTTTTAGACAAACATACTCGGTGAGAGTTTAACTTGTTGTGGTGCAACAGCAGAGCCAGCAGATCCCTTAATAATAATAATAATAATAATAATAATTTACATTTGAAGGCAAATCTCAAAGTGCTGCACAGATTTCAAACACAAGTGTAAAACGTTAAAAGGTACATGTAGAAAAAGAATTGCGAGGTGCCACACAAAACAGACTTTAAACGCGAGCGTAAAAAATTCAAAGGTACCTTAAAAGAAAGTAGCAAAGGTGCTACACAAAACAGAATTTTAAGAGCACGCAAAAGAGCGACGCCGCCTCATGTCAAAAGTAATGAAAACATGATTGGTTTTTTTTTGATAAATAAATTCTTTCTCGGTTAAAAACCCTTAACTGATGGTGCCTCTGATATGTCCGCCAGAATTTAAAGGTCTCTGTGGCTCATACCAGGCAGCAGTTGTTGTTTTTTTTAACCAGTGATTAGTCCCTGATCATGACTCGTTAACCTCACCGCCCCTCCCCTCCCCGTCTCTGCAGAGGTTGACCACTGCGCTGATGGGAAACACGGCTGCGAGCAGGAGTCCATCAGCACGGAGCAGGCGTGCGTGTGCCGGTGCAGGGACGGCTTCACCCTCCGACCCGACGGGAAAACCTGTCAGAGTGAGCCCTCGTCCCAACGCGATACGTTTGGTGACGAGCTTTTTCTCTGTTTCTTCTTAAATTAGTGTGATATTAATCCCCCCCCCCCCAAAAAAAATTTCTTATATTTCATATTAAACAGATGGAGGTCATCCAACAGTTTGTGTGTAAAGTGAACAAAATTCAGCGTGCCATCTTTTGCCAGCGTGTTTCCAAATGTCACTGGATGTTCCAGTGGTCACAAGTTACATAACTTCGGTTCGGAGCTGGTTGGCAGGTCGCCGTTAATCCCAGCGCTTGATGAAACTCTGTTCCAGATTACCGGGGCAGGCAGGGCGGCGCGAAACAATCATGAGTCATATTTCTGGAGACCTTAATTTGACGTTTTCAAATATTGACGAGCATGACAGAGGATTTACAGAACATTACAACTGGGATTAATATTCTCTGGTTGTAATATTACATAACGCATGTGGCGAAACCTGAATGAATCCTCTCAAATGGATTAATAGTACAAATAAAAAAAACGTCATCGCCAGCAGCGTGTGGCACCTTTGACCACCCATTTCTGCTCCAACCATCCTCGAGCCTGAATCTAGTGAATTCTCAGAGGAGCCGACCTTTGACCTCAGGAATAAAATGTCACCACGTCATGACCTTTAATCATTTTAGACGCTTGCGTGGGAATTTTTTCACGATTTGTGAGGTGACAGCGACCCTGATCTTTGACCTTTTGACCACCAAAATCCGATCACGTCGTTTTGGGAGCCGACTTTTGTCCCAAATTTGACGCCCGTCCCACCAAGCGCTCCTGAGATACTCCTAAAACAGGGACGCCGTCACCTCGACCTTTGACCTCTGACCGGATAAAAGCGAAAGCGCCAAAAATAAAGCTCTGGTTTCCCCCCCCCTGGACAGAGGCGGAGTGTGGCGACGGCGTCATGGACCTGGTGTTCGTGGTCGACAGCTCCAAGAGTCTCGGCCCCTCCAACTTCGAGCTCATGAAGCAGCTGGTGAGCGGCGTGGTGGACTCGCTGGACGTCTCGCCGCGCGGCGCCCGCGTGGGCCTGGTGCAGTACTCCACCAAGGTGCGCACGGAGTTCACGCTGGGCCAGTACTCGTCGGCGCAGGACGTCAAGCGCGCCGTGGCCCGGATGCAGTACATGGGGCGGGGCTCCATGACCGGCGCCGCCCTGCGCCACATGTTTGAGCGCAGCTTCTCCGCCGGGGAGGGCGCCAGGCCCGGCGTGCCGCGCGTCTGCGTGGTCTTCACCGACGGCAGGTCGCAGGACGACGTCTCCGAGTGGGCGGCGAAGGCGAAGAACTCCGGTAGCGCTCGGGATCCGGGCCCCTCGCCGCCGCCGTGACACATTGGCGCTCGTCCCGAAACCGGTTTTTCCCGCCTCGTTATCCCCCCGCTCTCTTCCACTTTCAGGCGTCGCCGTCCACGCGCTGGGCGTGGGCAAAGCCGTCACGCGGGAGCTGAGGGAGATCGCGTCGGAGCCCGAGGAGAGGCACGTTCACCACGCCGGGGACTTTGAGCAGATGGGGGAAATCGCGAGGAAGCTCAAGTCCGGGATATGCGAAGGTATTCGGTTTCTTGAGAGCCATGAAAATGGCGCATCGCTGCCACCTGCTGCCGACACCGCGGTCGCTGATTGGACCGACAGCAGCAGCAGCGGCGTCATGCACGTCAAGTCAATTTTTGTGACTGAGATGGGGTGAATAAGAGAAAGAGATGGCTGAAGGAGCTTCTCTCCCCTAATTTGTTCATTTCGCCGCAGCCAAACCGACGGACGAAAACATGTGCCAGTGTGAGAACGTCATGAAGTTCCAGTACCAGGTCACGGAGAAGCTGAGGAGCCTCATGCAGAATAATATCCTTCTCCAAGTAGTGGAATCGGCCTCGACTCCACTAGACCTCTGGAGGTGTTGCTGTGGTATCTGGCACCAAGATGTCAGCAGCAGATCCTTTAAGTCCTGGAAGTGGCGAGGTGGAGCCTCCTGCTTTGTAGCAGGGAGCATTATTATGTTTGCTAGTTTTTTTGTGCACCATTTATACATCACATCATGTGATCAGAGACTTCCATGTCGGATGCCTCTGTGTTTCTCGCTGCCCCCCCCATAGGTCTCCCCTGTCCTTGAGAGAGGAGGAGGCAAGGAAGGGGAAGTTAGCGAAATGAAAAGCAGCCTGGTTTTCAGGCATTCGTGATCCTGGTAGGTGCGGTTGGTGAATTCTCCCTTTCAAGAAGCATTTTCCCTCATCAAATATAAACCTTATTTTCACTGTGGTGGCAGGCTGAGGCCGCCGACGCGTGATGATTCATAATTCGAAGCAGCCTCGGCCTGCGACATCGTCAACCCCGACCGGCGCAGCTGGGCAATCAACTGGCGCGGCCGGTATGTGTGTTATTGCCGGCGCCCCTCCCAGCTCCTGGTGTCGGCGCAGGCAACCGCTGACCTCAAAACTCCGCCGTTCCGCGTTTGAAATGTCAGCCACTCCCAGATCTCGGTGGCTCTTGTTGTGTGTCACGATCCGCTCACACACACACACACACACACACACACACACACACACACACACACACATGCTCCTTAACATGACTA
>CAAKHG010048697.1:0-15461 GCA_901007715.1 Dactylopterus volitans | reverse complement strand
CGCAATCGTGCAAACGCCGGCGGCGCCGCGCCAAGTGTTTGTTTTTTTTCTCTCCTCACCATCGAAATGCTGTTCTTTTGCTTGCTCAGGTATTTTTGCTGCGTCTTCTTCAGCAGCTCCTCTCCCCCGCTGATAGACAGCAGGATGGCTTCGGCGTAGCGGCCGTCGTTCAGGCACAAATCCACGGCTCCCTCGAAGTTGCCAACCAGCAGCGCCTGGCTTATCAAGCCGTCGGTGTCTTCAAACGAACGCCACGCACGCACACACGCACACACACACAGTCACAGTCACGACTAATGCTGACAAGGTGCCGAAGACTTAAAAACAAAAGCTCAAGTGTTGTTATCACAGATGTGATTGCGTTTTTACCACACGACACGGGGATCTGGAAGTTCGAGTTCTCCTTGGGAGTTTGACTGAAGAAGTCTGCCGGTGAGACAGAACCAGATGTTCGAGCGTCTGCTACCGCGGACGCGTCATCGGACCTCTGGCAAAGTGAGAGGAGAGGTAATCGGCGTTAAACGGGAGCTGTCAAACAGTGATACAGATGCCAAAAATAACAATGACTGCAAACCTCCGTGGAGAGCTGCAACATCTTTTTGGCCAAGTCCTCAGCATCTACGGCGTGTCCATTGGGTTGGAAGTTCTTCCCCAGGCATTTTGAAATCTATAAAAATAAAAAAAATAAAAACCAAAAAAAATAAAAACCAGAAGGATGTGATTCAGAGCTACTGCTTGTTGCTAAAGTTACAACAGTCGACCGGAGGAGGAGTACCTTTTTCTCCAGGTCATCTTTACTGAAACCCAAAAGTTTGAGGAACTTAATGCGAGCTTCATCCTCAAAGTTAACCTGTAAGACGGAGGCAGTGAGTCGGGTGTCAAAGAGATACGGAGTAATGGGGTCTCCACATCTGAAGCGCGTGGGAGCCTACCAGCAGGAACTTCCATATGTCCTGCTCAGCGTCTGACTTCGCGTGCTGAATCTTGGCCTGGCAGTAGTTGTTGAAGGAGCCCGACTGCAGCGCCATCTGCAGCTCCCTGGAGCGCTGGAGGAACTCCGTCTCCGTGGTAACCTGGCTCACAAACACTTGTCTGGGGACGGGCTGGGGGCTCTGCACTGGCGGCAGCTTGGGATTTTCGAAGGTTATCAGCTTGCCACCAAACTGGGGAACAAGGAACCAGCCGATCAGCCACATATGTTGAGAGTTTGGAAACGTAACAATGACAACCTTCCCCCTCGGACTTACGGCAAAGGAGGCCCCCACTGGCCTGCGCACCCACTTTGGTGGCTTCTTCAGAGGGGGGACTATAGTGTCCTGCGTTGTAGGCTGGGGAACTTGCAGGGGAGGGAGCACCTGCCCTGTACCAAAGGGATCCATTGAATCAAATGAGGCGGATATCTGTTAAATAAAATGTTAAATGTTAAGATGAGTGAAAACCTCTCTCGAAGATCACCTCTGAAATCCCCGTGCAGTTGTTAACGTTGGTCGCAGACGCGACCGTTTTATTTCATCCACACCATGTTGTTAATTTGTCAGTGGCAACCCCTTCACATTTGCACCCCCTTGTGGGCAAACGACGCCGCTGAACGCGCGCGGTATTCCGAGAGCCGGCGCTCACCCTGTCAGCGGTGCTTTGCTGCTGAGCCTTCAAGCTCCCTCCCATCACCGAGTAAACCGTGATCTTCCCGTCAAACGAGGCCGCCGAGAGCAGAGCCGGATTCCTGGGACACCACTCGACATCAAAGCACCACTGGTTTGTAGTTGGGAGCTCATAAATGACCTAAAATTGAAAAAAATAAATACAAGTGAGTATCTACTGTGTTGTCCTCAGATCACCATAACGAGGTGCGGGAATTCAGGTTTAACAGAGAGGCGGAATAATCTCATATACCTCTCCAGTGTTTGGATTCCAGCAGAGGATCCGGTTGTCTTTAGCGCTACTCAGCAGGAGCTCAGGGTCAGCTTGGCTCCAGGATATGGATAGAATTCCCCTTTTTTTTAAAAGAAAAAAAAAAAAAAAACACAAAAAAAATGCAATCACGTCTGCACAGTAACAGAAAAACCGGACAAAAACAGAAATCAGCGTGAGGCACAAGTTACCGGAGCTTTACCTCGTGTGTGACTCGAGCACTTTCAGGGGCGAGGTGGCGAACCGGAGGTCCCACATCTGGATGACTGGCAGACGGTCGTCCTCGGAGGCCAGCACCAGCTGCGTGGCCACGTCCGGGTGCCACAGCATTCCCGAACAGTGCATCTGAACACGCGTCACAAATGAGACTTTCCGCAACCTCTCCATTCCCCCTTTTTCATTTTTCTCTCTACTTCTTTCGCATCCTTTGGAGGAGGTAGTGCATATTTTTTGGGATGCATATCAGGAGACGGATTGCACCTGAACCGCGACATGCGTTATTTGTATTTGTGTGACTGTGTGTGTGTGAGCACCGAAACGTCGCAGTACGGACGTCACGGTTCCGGGCTGCAGTAAAGTGCCTAAAAGTTGTTTGCCAACCGCCATTAAAAACCAGAAGAAGACGACGAGTCAAGCCACGCAAAACAGGAGCAGCAGAAGAGTAACTATTGGGGGGGTTCGGCTGACACGCTGGAAGGTGAAGACCTGCCCCGCGTCTTTTAAATCAGCTGTGTGGGAAAACACTTTGAACGCGCTAATGCAACCTATTTCCTTTTAATATTAGTGTTTATATGACGGCGTATGTTGTGTTCCCCGTCTACTGTTTTAACGCACTTTTGGCTGTACGCACTATCAGATAAATAAATGATAAGGAATCAAAAATCATGCATTTGGGACTTTGTGTACAACGGAGGAAAAACTTTGTTGTACTCAACTGTACCGAACCGAGACCCCCAAAGCCAAAATGCAGTGACCTCCGTGTACCAGTACAACTTATTTGTGCATAGACAAACAGACTGGGAAATGATGAGGAGTGAAAGGAGCAATTTAAAAAAAGATTTTCCCCTGAAGGGAAACTGACATCAAAAAAAAAAAAAAAAACTGCAACATTTTACGCCACAAACCCTGTTGCTATGGTCGCTGATCTTGATGATGGGCTCGTTCTTCCTCAGGTCCCACACAACTGCCTTCCCGCTGGGGTTGGCCGACGCCAGGATGTGCTGAACCTGCCGGTTCCAGGACACGACGCTGATGTCTTCCGCGGGCTGACGAGAGAGGCAGAGGCGGTCGGTCACTGCCAGAATAAAAGCTGGCAGAGACTCTGACACCAAGAGATCCCGAATATTCGAACTATGACACCTAAACGTCAGCAGCCTTGGTACATATTCAAAATGCCTTTCAGAATGCCTCTCATTCTTCACATGCAGACATGAAACTACAAAAGGATACTGTCGTGAAGACAGTGGTTTCCATTTTGTGTTTTCTTTTTTTTTTTACATCCCTGATAACAGGTGCCTTGCAAATGTCACGGCGATCTTTCATCGATGGACCCACCTGTGATTTTGCCCCTGGTGTCATTGGACTGCTGAAGTTGTTCAGGTCCCAGATATAAATCTCCGAATCATTCGCTCCTGACGCGAGGAGATTGCTCTGAGATGAATGGATCGAGAAAGATTAATTGTCATCTGCGATACAGAAAACTCAAATAAATGCGTATAAACAACCTCGGACAGAAGGATTTGACTGCAGATTATTTATTTATTGTACCTGAAAAGGGTTGAAATCAAGCGCTCGAACGGGTCCTGTGTGTTTGTCACACTGTCCCACCACTGCCTCAGCACCCGAGCCCATGATGGCCTCTGGGTTATATACAGTTAACGTGCCGTTTTCACTGCCACCGACCAGCCTCCCTCCCGTGCCGTCAGCTCCCATCCCAAAATTCACCCAGACAATGCTGTGAAGCCTGTGGAGTATGAGAAGCAAATGCGAGTTTCAAGGAGGTGCTGAGTGACAACACACACTGAAGCGCTCAACATCAACAAAATTTAATTAAAAAAAAAAAAAAAAAAACTGAACAAATCGGATCGGGAATGGTCAAACGCAGGCAATGTTAAGGACTTGAAATTTAGAGTGCAGAAAGGCCTTTTACGGTCAATATTGACATGACAGCATCATGCAGTCGCTGCGGATCTGTCGGCTGCACATCCATGATGCCAATCTCCCGTCCAACCCCGATCCCAGAAGGTGCTCTGTCGGACTGAGACCCGAAAGCCACTTGGGTACAGTGGACCTCGTCATGTTCAAGCAACCAGTTTGAGATTCACTCAGCTTCGTGTGACATGACGCGTTATCCTGCCGGAAGCAGCACATCAGAAGACGGGTACACTGGACGTGAGGGGTATGGACATGGCTACGTTAAACGATGCCCAGCTGGTGCAAAGGGATCCACCATTACGCCACCTGCACCTCCTGACAGGAGGGATCCATGCTCTCGTGTCGTGTACGCCGAACTCTGGCCGGATGTTGCAGCAGAAAATTAGACTCATCATATGATATAAGTAGCGTTTTTTCCCAATCTCCTATCGTGCAATTGCGGTGAGCCTGTGTGGACTGTGTGGCCTCAGTGTCTTGTTTTCAGCTGACAGCAGTGGTGCCCGGTGCGGTCTCCTGCTGCTGTAGCCCGCCTGCTTCAAGGTTGGACGTGTTGCGGGACCAGAGGTGCTCTTCTGCTTCCTCGGTTGTAACAAGAGGTTAACTGAGTAACTGTTGCCGTTCTATCGGCTGGAACCAGTCTGGCCATTCTCCTGGCATCACCGAGGCATTTTCACCGGAGAACTGACCATCCCTGGATATGTTCTCTTTTTGGGACCATCCTCCCAGAGACTGTTGTGTGTGAGAACCCCAGTAGATCAGCGGTTGCTGAATTACTCACCTTCCCGCTCCATTCTGATGCTCAGTTTGAACTTCGGCGGGTTCTCTTGACCGTGTCAACATGCCTGAATGCACTGAGCTGCTGTCATGTGATTGGCTGATTAGATATTTGCACGAGCAGTTGAACAGGTGTAGATGGCCGGGGAGTGCGTGTTCTTAAATACAAATCTTTCACAAAGTTGGACATCATGCAGCTTAACTAACCCTGCTGAACCCTTATACTCTCGTTGCGACTGTTATCCAGTTTGTTTTCACCGTTTTCAAAGTCTTGATTCTTCATGGCCATTACTTTCACAATTGTCTTCCTCACTGTTGCACTATTGTCTTTATTTCACGTAATCCTGTCTTACTTCCAATTTCCTTTTGTAATACATTCTTTTACATTTATCTACATTTGCACATAAGAGTTAAATATAAATACATACAGTATATATATGCTTGTTTTTGTCCCTGTTCATCTGCAATGTATTTACCTCGAGAGTACCTCGTCCATGTACATAATAAAGCTGATTCGGATTTTGGAAGTTGTACTTTATGATGCAGCTGAACTGCAGCTTTGTGTTATCCAATACTCCAATTTGCTTTATTTCCAATATTCTGGCCACCTCGTGCATGTGAGCAGAGGCAGACTTAGTCCATCCAAGTAAAACCAGCAGCGCTGCAAATTATAATCTCCAAAAATAGCACTGAACTTAGCTCAAAGCTTCTTGGTCGGCTGCGACAAATTCACAACCTGTTAACCCTCTGGGAAGGGGGGGGGGGTAAGTTGCACCGCTGATGTATCGCATTGCATTGGCTTTAGCTTGTCGCTCTAATTCCTAAAAAATGCACAGTATTATCAGAATAAGAAGATAACGCCGCCTAAAACACAAAACGCATAAAAGAAAAACTGACCGACACAAAACAAAGCAACCGTGTGTGGCGGGGAAAGTCTGCAGCTTTTGGTAAATCTGAGTTTATCAAATTGAAAAAAAAAAGCAAAGTATTTGCAGCAAAGCACTGCACCACGGAGGCCTCGCCGCCTCACCGTGGCCTGGTGGACCCGCGACGAGTGTCTGGGTGTGACCCGCTTTACCTGTTTGAGGTGGGCAGTGACCCCCTGGGGTGCATGTCCAGCGAGGGATCGGCGAAGTCCATCTCGAATATCTCGAGGGCGGCTGTGGTGTTGAAGGAGGCGTCCAGCTGCTGCGCCGAGGTGCCTGTTCGGGGGGAGCAGGACGGCGCCGTTACTTGACAAGGCAGCTGAGGGTCTACACATGTGGACTCAGACATAGCTGGCGCGTGACAGCTACCTAAGGCCAGGCAGATGGGATGGTGTCCGGCGGGACTCCACGCCTGCTGGGCAGTCCTCTGGATCTCCTTCAGCCTCATCTTCCTCTACAGGTGTACACGTCTCGAATGCTGCACAGGGGACAGTCACACAGCGATGAACCTACAGATACACTCACCCATGCACCCATCGGGCACCTTTAAAAGGCTTTTAACTCAAACCGCAAACCGAGCCCACCCCCCTTCTACCCCCATCACTGACAAGGCTGCCTCGGACTACTTCCTGACGTCGCTGGCCGACGCGAACCCCGGCCGACTCGTCCCCCCCCAACATGGGAGCCCGGGGGAAGGTTTACTAAGCCACTATTATGCGTTAACGCCACCCCGGCGAGCTCGGTGTCGTTCCGGCTGCCCGACAGCGCTCCAGAAACCGAGGTCGGGTTTGACCCGAGGTGCGACTGTCGCTCCCCTCGTATTAGCATTCCACGCAGCGCTCGTTAGCCGTGCGTGCGCGACTTTACGCCAACAACCTGGCGGACGCCGGTCCGGCTTAACGTGTCGCCATGGTGGCAGAGCGTCCGTCAATGTCCTTCGCACGCCGCCGCAGTCGCAAGCCGCCACCCGGAACCGTCAGTGGCCGCTTAAATCCAGTGCTTAACCGGAGCCGACGCTGCTACTGAAAACAAGCTAGCAGCCACCACCCTCCTTGCCAGATTTCCACCGGGACCAAAAAAAACATGACCGTGAATCTTTTTCCTTTTTTATTTACGTTTAAAGCTCAGCAAAAGACTGGTAGATATGCTCCTCGCTGACACTTACGTGAACCGCTTCTCCCGGCGTGATGGTCCGCATGCACTGCCTGGTTCCGCTAGCGATAGCTACTTGTCAGCCAGGCTAAAAGCTTTAGCCGCAAGACTCCGACCAAAGTGCTTTGCTGTGTTGTCACTACGCTACGGAAGCCGACGCGGACATTTTTACTGACCTAGAATAACCCCGACCACGCAGGAAACCCACCGCGTTCGTGGCGCTCCACAAAATAAGACCAACAACTAGCGATCTGCTAAAATTGTCTAACGCTGCGTGGAGCCAGTTTATTTTTTAGTTTAAAAAAAAGTTTATTTTTTAGTGAGTATTTTAGTTTTTTTTATTTGTAATAGCCTTTTTTGCACCCTGCACTCGAAACATAATAGAAACGCAGAGAGGAATGTAGTTCACATAAGTCTTTATTGTTGACAGAATCATATATACACAGGTAGAATCGGATTTTAGTCTTCAGATTTCATAATTTATGACTTCCTCGGGCTGTTTTTCCGGATCGCCTCCTTTCTCCAAGTACAGGTTGTTGTAGGGGTACTGTTTCTCTGCCTAAGAAATAAAAGAAGAGTATAATTAAAAAATTGTTTTCTATATGAGTGACAAGGCTGATAAAAACAGGTTATACTAAAATATACAAAATATCTAATAAATATACATCTTAATATTTTCAATACACTTCTTTTTATCTTGAGTCTTCTGGCGAAACTAAGGACAGGGTTGCCAGATGAAAGAGGTCAATGTACCAATTAAAGTGAACACTTTTGCCAGATGAGTCAGACAGGAATGAAAATTTAACCTCTCAGTCCGACCACGTGTCACTCACCAACTAAAATATTTGTTTGTGAGGATTAACTGTAATACAATGAGCAGACGTGTTTCTTTATTGTCACACCTCGGCGTTTCTAAGGCAGAACTCAATGCCGCACATTGATCGTTGATCACTGTGGGGATTTTATTAGGCCTACAGTCCTAACCCTAATCTTATAGAAGATAAACAAAGTCAAATGGTGGGCTTGAGCCTCCAATGACAAGGCCATTTCAAAACACACTGGAAACTAGTTTGTAACAATGACTTCTCCAGGCATCGGTGTTTACTTACAATGGGTTGGTAACTTGGGAATTTCTGCCCGATGTAGAACATAAAAAACATGAACGCTATGTAGCCAAACAGCTGTTTGCACATTGAGGACCAGGGCACGGGGCTGGGAGATGTGTCCACGCGGTTTCTGATGTACATGTCAAAATTCCAGGGAATCTAAAAAGAAAGACAGTAATCATGGCTTAACAGTCGTGAGCAATCCCATAATCTCAACACCATTTATTTTGTCATCTTAGTCAACTCATGACTGCACAGCGACGTTGCCATGTGTGGAGATAGAATGGCTTCTTGTTAGAAAGTCTTAGAAGAGAAATGATGCCCTTAAAACACGCTTAATATTATTGGAGACATAAATATGGTAATAATCAAAAAATACAATGGTCTGCCCAGACATCTATCATCAAATTTTACACAATCTTATGCCCATATTGTGTCTCTTTATTGCAGTTTTAAAACACTATAATTTTTGTAGGCAATGTGGCAATTAGATGACAGAAAACTAATATCTCAGGCCCAAGTGAGGTTATGTGTTTTCACTTGTGTGTATTCGAGATAAAAAAAATATGATTATGATGTATCAGGAACATTTGCTATTTTTCTAAAAACGCATAAACATTTGAAAACATTTTATTTATGCATACATTTGAAAGAACTTCCACCACAATTTCTTTGTGGGCTATTTTAAAAGTGAAAAAAAGCAAACAAAACCTTGCTACTGCTCTGTGATGGGCCAACTGTGTGGTGGTGGACTTATTTCTTAGTTACCTCAAATATACAAATTAGGCTTAACATTATGACCACTGCACATTTGCAATATCATGTAATGCAACAGCCCTGCAATAAATTCTACCTTCAGAAGGATTTTCATGTTGGGTTTTTATTGAATCTGTTTGAGCGAGCATTAAGATACTTTAATGGTCATTTTTGGGACTGCGAGTGAGAGGTGTCCCTAATATTTTGGTCATCCCACTCATATGCAGTAGGATGACCAAAATATTAGGAACACCTCTCAGTATAAGCCAGTACAGTTCAACAAGCGTCACAAATTACAGTCCCAATTACAATCATTGAAATGTGCCGTCGCCTCTCTCAAACGGAGTCAATCAAAATTCAACATAAAACTCCCCCTGAAGGGCGAATCTGTTGCACGGCTGTTGCATTATAGTCTATGGTTAAGAGGCAGTGGTTTTAATGTTATGGCTGATCAGCTGTGGACTGCGCACAAATACAAATCAATGTGCCACTTACAAAATGAAGTCACAACAACAACTACAGCTCGAGATTGACTTACCGGCTCCCCCCAGTTCCTTCTCAGATCAGGGTGGTCCCACTGGTACCAGGGGTCTCTCTCTTGCTGAGACCTTTCGGGAAGCTTTGGATAATCACCAAAGCTACAAGACACACACGCGGGTACCATATAGTGATTATGTGTTATTATAACTCGCCTGATTCGTGCAGAGATGATGATGATCACAAAAAGTGTATGCGATTCTTTAGTACACATGACTACCAGATCATGGTAATTGCCAGCACATATCACATAAAGCACAAACATTAGAAGTTAGGTGTAAACTTGCATGTATGGCAGACTCGTTCAAGCAAAACTCACCCTTCTCCGTTGTCGGGATATGGTTCATAATCCTCAACCCTCATGTTGTACTTCTTTGCAGCAGCGGCTCTCTCCTCGGGGGTGTTCGGGTACGGACCGGGCATGCTGTCCTTCGAAACACCCGAGGCTGCAAAAAAAAAATAATAAGTGCATATGCGCGGTTCACACACACACACGGTATATACACACAGGCTCAACAGGGCCACTCTGCTCGCCGTCGGTCTCGTTCACAATCGCGGCGGCCGCTAACTTAAGCTAGCATTAGCATGTCAAGGTTACATCAATGCGCGGCTTTTAACTGAACGACCGCCACATATAATTTGTTTTTTGAATACATCAGACAATGCTGATGAATGTTATGACGGAGCTGACCTGCTCTGCATGGCGGCAGCAGGGCCGAAATGCCAGAACGTTTGCCTTTAGCAAGCGCCTGGGCCAACCGACGGAAGCCAACGGCGGCCATGTTTACTGGCTGCTGCTGTATGACAGGGGAACAAGTACGCATGCGCAAAGTTGGAAGTATGGGAAAGCATTAGGACCAATGTTAAGAAGGCAATTAACGTAATACACATGAAGAAATAGTCGCATTAAAAACCCATAACGCACAGCAGCCCTATTCGATGACAGAATTACTTATATCAGCAAATTTCTTATTATTGTTGTAGTAGTCATTGGTCACTCACCCATTCTGTTTCAAATATGTAAAGCAGGCCAGTAATTCTGACATTAGCCACCTGGAATGCAATTAACCCGTGCAGTGAAAAAGTTATGCAAATGACTGCCATGGAAAAGACATTTTGTCACATTAAAAATACCGTATGTGTCCTCATATATGCTGATATGTACATTTTATAATCAGTATTGAATATACACAAGATAAAATGTTTTCCTTAGTATTCGAACATTAAGGAAATATGAGATAATTAGACAGGAGAGCAAATGAAATATCCCTGACTGAACAGAAATAACCTTGATATGTGTCATTTCCATAAAAAAGACATAAAAGACTATCATATAATAAAAACAATGATCAACATATCGTTTCATTACAATTCTGTTTCTTTTGAAACAAATAAATGTGATAAAGAAATGGGGGGGGAAGTGTGCTTGTTGTACTTATGTTACACAATAGCTGAAGAATCAACCAACGACAAAAGAAATTATAAACACCTGAGGACTGGTTTTATCGTGTTTAATTCACATATATTCAGGACCACATGCCATCACATCGGAGGAAAGTGTGACAGTGACATTAAAAACATCTCCGGCAGCTGAAGGGAGCTTGTTCTCAGATTGAATGCACCGAAGTTCTGAGTCCATTTCCTCTTCCCATCAGATCCAGCGGGGGCACTTGATGTGCATTTACCCGTGGATCGTCACTCTGCCACCTCTGACAAACCAGACAAGGTCCTCTAGAGAAGCTCTGCGATTTCCTTCTCCACTTTCTCAATGGGACAGTTAAGCTCAAACCTGCAGCAAAAGAAAAACATTAGATCGTTGTAATATTTACACCTCGACCTCACAAAATGCTTTGGAGATTTTTGCTGCATCACCGTACCTTTTGAAGGGTCTACCATCTGCGGTAATGAGGAACTTCTCAAAATTCCATCGGATATCGTTGACATTGATTGGTGACCAGAAGAATTTCTTAATGTCTCCAATGACGGGGTTCACAAATGGCAAAGATTCCTGCAGTGAGAAATTACTAATATTTTCAGTTCAAGACAGGGGTTTATCATGTTTCATTCATTATTCGGATATACTGTATGTACTGGATATACATATGTACACATACATATATACATATATGTAATTTGTATGCTTATGCTATGAAAAACACGCTACCTTCAGATAGGTGAAAAGTGGCTCTTCATTTAAACCATTCACCTCAACCTTGCCAAAGACGGGGAACTTTGGCACAAACCCCCCTCCAGGTCTCACGTACCTCAAAATATTTAGAGTTTCATGATTCACTTCTGAAAATATAAAAGTAAAAATAATTATTCACAATGTGTTTTAATGATGTAACCATGCTACGTTTATTTCCAAACTTTGTCTAATTCCTTGGAGCAATGGTGTGTGTTGATTGAAGTTATTTTGTACAATTTTGACAAAGTTGTTAAATATTTTCATTTCATGCCACCTCACATTTGTACTATATTCGTGATAAATGTACAAAATACTGTAAATACTCAAGAAGACAGGTAAGTTCCAGCCAACATTGTATGAAAGAGGTCAAATTAGCTCAGCTTTGATAACTATGACTTAAGCAACCACTTAATGTATGAGTAATAAAATTTTGGCAAGGTCAGTTCCACTTAATAAATGTACTTTTTAAAGCTGGGACATTTTTTGCTGCTAATACTTAAGTGCTTCAGTTATATTTTGACCACAGGAATAAGAGTATAGTATTTTAGCATTTTTTAAATTATTATTATAAATGATCTGATTACTACCAATGATTTATCTGCTATTTCTGTCAGCTCACAACAGCATAAGTGTACCTACCAGGTGACTGAAGACCGAATTGGTTGCAGGGAAATCCCAAGACAGTGAAGCTGAGGTCACCAAACATTTCCATGAGTGCATTCAGTCGGTGGTACTAAGAGACACGTGGGGAGCAGGACACAAAATGAAAAGCTTTCAATGAACAAAAAAAAAGACCACGCTGGTTATGAGCAACGAGATAACGCCGCGTGACTGTAATCAATCAGCGCTCCTGCAGATCATTACCTCCTCTATGGTCGACCCTCAGAAGGTGGCAACGTTGACGACGAGGAGCACCTTCCCCCTGAAGTTACCGAGTGGAACAGGCCGTCCCTCCAGGGTCTCAGCTGAGAAATCGTAGACTGATTTATTCACCATGCTCGCGCCTCAGCTTGAACGTAGGATTGGAGTCAGTCAAGAGTGAGCGTTCACTCCGCTATCGTGTTGGCTCATCTCATTCACTGAAATATAACTCATGGGTCAGCAATTGTTCAGCATGACTGACTTCATTGTTCTTGCGGGCAGAGGTGAGCCCCGCGGCGTGCTTATTTGTTCAACATATGTATAACACACAGGAAGAGTGTCTTTTAGGGCAGAGAAAGCCAGCTGGGATTCAAATGAGACAAACAAACAAACAAACAAACAGAAAAATGAAAAAAAAAAACAAAAAACAGAACAGATATACAAATGGTTGCATCCCTTTCTCTTTATTAACAGGTACAGAAAGAAATCTAACATTAAGATAAGCGCTGGCATGTTTACATTGATTTCTGTCGTGGCTTTGTCAACAGCTGTGTGTTTGTCATTGGCATGGTTACCGCACAGCACCGTGTTCTACAAAACCCCAGCAGAAGCCAATTTTCTTTATTGATAGATTATTATTGTTTTTAATATTTTTCAAACATGGTTATAGTTTCCATGTTTTGTGCATGTAAAATTATAAATTCCACAATTGAAACTAAAATTGGTCATTCTTATGAGGCTATATTAAACATTTTAAAGAGGTATTTTAAGTCCATAATGGCAAGCCAATCAGAAAGCGTCTTTTCTGACGTCTACCCGGAAGGTTGCAGATGCCGCATTGCCTGTTCCTCGTAAATTATGATATCTGTCTGAGCATTGACCTAAATCTCTCAAATGCGGCATCCTTTTTTACTCAAAAAAACATATTTTTTGGTAGAAAATGACAAGAAACGTTTTACTTTTTTTCTAAGAAGGTGGTGGTACCTTGTGTTTTGGTCGAGTGTTAGAATTCGGAAACCTTGTGCTCCTCTATTTAGAATGAGTGGGAGCAAAAATAGCACGTAAAGCCGTACTGACGGAGACGTAATAAAACCGTATCGATACTGCAGTGCTCGCCAATCCAGAACACAAGCGCCCGTTTCCCTTAACGTCATATTCCGCGAAATCGATGTTCGCCAAGTTAGTTTTGTTCCGACTGTACGCGAAGGCAGCACTGGGCTCGGTTGCGCCTCAACGCTCCACTATGCCTCAGGAAAACATGTTGTTTTGGCATCTTTGTGAAGAACTTGTGGTCCACATTTTTTTGTTGTAGAATAACTGAACTCGGCATGGACGAAGAGACGAAAATGCGAACGTAAGAGCGTCTCAAATGGGGACATTTGTGTTTAAAAAAGCAGCCGGAGCGGCGGCCGGCGAGCTAGCTTGCTTGCTTGCTAGCGAGCGACAGCCAAACAAGCTATTGACGAAGGAAGCTAGCTGTAGCCCCGGTTTGCTCACACATGGAAGCTAACTCTCGTTCTGACCGCATCTTACGCTGACAGGTCTGGTGTAATATCCGGCCGTGCCTACGTAACTGTTTCCCATTGATAGCGCTGTTCGACGTGCGTTATTGTCTCCGCGAAACCGCGTTGGTTGTGCAGGCGGCCAAGGCTGCGTGTCAGGCTGTGCTTTCTCCTCTCCCGGCAGATGCCACCTCCTGGACCTGCCCTGGGAGGACGTTCTGGTCCCCCACATTTTACGCCATTTGCCGCTGCCACACCTGGTGAGCCTGCAGAGGGTGAGCAAGCAGTTCCACAGCCTCATCCAGGTGTACCTGGCCAACTGCAGGAGTTTTGACCTGTCTCAGGTGAGTCTCCCTCTCCTCTGACCTTCTTTGAGAGGCCCCCGGATTGATGCAGGGGCCGTCTTGACATCTGCTCCCGCGTGCCTCGCGCAGGTCGGACCGTCCGTCCCTCTGGAGGCGTTTTGCGCCATGCTGAAGGACAACAAAGTGCTTCAGAACCTGTCGCTTCAGAACTGCTCGGGCTGCGTGACAGACAAGGAGCTGCTGCCCGTCATCGGCCAGAACCAGCATCTGCTGCGGGTGGACATGAGCGGCTGCGCCTGGCTCACCCGCCACTCCCTGGTGGCCGTGTCCTTGAGCTGCACGCACCTGCAGCACCTCGGCCTGGCGCACTGCGAGTGGGTGGACAGCCTGTCGCTGCGCAGCCTGGCCGACCACTGCGGGGGGCTGCGGTCCGTCGACCTCACCGCTTGCCGCCAGCTCAAGGACGACGCCATCTGCTACCTGGCCAGGAAGTGTCTGAAGCTGACGTCTCTGTCTTTGGCGGTCAACGCCAACGTCACCGACGAGTCGGTGGACGAGGTGGCCAAGAACTGCAGGGGCCTGGAGCAGCTGGACCTGACAGGCTGCCTGCGGGTCAGGAATCAGTCCATCAGGTGCGTCCTATTTTTTTGTCGCTCAAATAACTTTGAATAACAAAACCACATCTTGACAGGCACCCTTCTTTATGATGCTCCTTGTGCTGCGCTTGCAGGACGCTTGCCGAGTACTGCCCGAAGCTGCAGTCCCTGAAGGTGAATCACTGCCACAACGTGACGGAGTCGAGCCTCGACCCCCTACGCAAGCGCAACGTCGCGATCGACGTGGAGCCGCCGTTGCAGAGGGCGCTGGTGCTTCTCCAGGACGTGATGGGCTTCGCTCCCTTCATCAACCTCCAGATATAGTTGGCCAGGCCGGCCCGTCTGCCCACAGGTTTGCGGTAACATCGGTGTGTCGACGGTACGGGCAGGCCGGAGGGGAACTCGGCTCTCCCCTGTGTCGTTAGACTGAACCGGGCGTCTTCGTGACGGAGCTGATCGCTCTCGGCCGGGGCGGGTGGATTTTCTTCCGAGAAACGTCAAGACAATCAAAGAAGATGCGCTTAATCTAGCGCAGCAAGATAATTAGGACAAAAAAAACCCAAACAAAAACAAAACACTGGCTCGACTGCGATCAGAGACGCTTATTTACGATGTAACTGTTCCCTCACGAATGCCCGGAGAAAGCCATGCTCCTCTAAGAGTCGCCGCTTTATGTCCAAAAGATGTCACTGA
>CAAKHG010048696.1:0-10034 GCA_901007715.1 Dactylopterus volitans | reverse complement strand
GGGATGCTTATTCAGTGTGTTAGCATGCTAATATAAGCCGATTAGCAGAAAAATTTTAAGCGATGATTGCGGCGATCGCCATCGTAGATTAGCTTATTTTCGGTGCCAAGTTTTGTCGTCTATCAGGTAAACAAAGTGATATGTTTACTATCTTAGCCATGCTAACCATCGCGAATTAGCAGGAAAATTAAGTAACGATTGCTACATTTATGGAGTTAGTTTAGTTTAGCATGTTAGCTGTCTTGCTTTTGCCAATTAGCAGGAAAAATTAAGTAGCCTCATAATTGCTATGTGTATGATTTTTTTTTTTTTTTTGTTTAGCCCGTTAGCATGCTAACTTTCGCAACATACCAGGAAAACTAAGCAAGGATCTCTAGGTTTACGATATTAGTTTGGCGTGTTAAAATGCTGAAACCTTTGTCAGCAGTGGGCATTGTAATATTTATCGCCTCAGTCGCCGCGCGTTAGCGTGCTGTCTGTCAGTTGCCCGGAATGCTTGTGGTGAAAGTCACGGACGGTTTTTCACCGCGGTGATTCCGGTTCAGCGTGGAGGACGCAATTTATTTTCCCTGGAAGACTGCGGGAACAGGAAGTTACAGGAGAAGTAGGAGGGGACGACGTGGTGCTTATGGCTCCTCATTCCCACTGAAGTTCCTTTTTAGTTTGGTCTCCCCAGGAGATGACTTGTTTACTGTCAACACGGCTCTGATGTCACGGAAAGATTCCAAATGCCAGAGGGACGGGGAGAAGTTGCGAGGGCGCCGGGGCAGGGGGAAGTTGGGAAAACAGGAGATGGGGTTGGGGTGGAGGGGTTACGATCGCTCGGCTCGGTGAGGGACAAGCTGTCGAGCGGAAAAACACACACACACACACGCACACACACACGCACACAGCAGCCGCTTCCAAAGCACCGGGGTCAATGTCGAGTCACGGCGGGGCCGAGGCTCGGGCGCAGATGCGACGTGGGTCCCGCGACCAAGCCGGAAGCGAGGATGTAAACAGCGGGAGAACACACACACACGCGCGGCCCGTGCTCCGCAAGTGTGTGTGTGTGTGTGTGTGTGTGTGTGTGTGTGTGTGTGTCGGGGAACCGGCACACAGACCTTTCAACCCAAGCTGTGCTTTCGATGTGGGAGCAACACCGCAGAGTCTACATAACATCTGAAAGTGTACATGAGCGTGAATGGCACACACACACACACACACACATACACACACACACACACGCAAACACACACACACACACTCACGTGTCCTCCCTCATTTGGTGCGATAAGAGGAAGCGACTGATCAGGTGTGTCTAGACGGTTGACATTTTGCCGAAGGTCCTTTTGTCCGTCCCCGAAGAATCTTTGAATTGTAACAGTTAAAGGGCGGTTTCGCGTTTTTTTTTTTTTTTTGGAGACGTAACAATTTGATTACAAAATCGGGGTGACGTGGTGCAAAAGTCGGTCGTCAGCTCCGCCCCCCCCTTATGTTTGTATGTCAGGCAGGAATCGCGACTGATTTCCACGGAAAATGGAAGGGTTCTGTTTTTGTTTTGGGGGGGTTCTGTTTGTTTGTTAGTTAGTTTTGCGTGGACCGCGCCGGAGCTCGGCCTCTGTTCGTGTTCCGCCCTGCCCGGGAACCTCATCTAAAGTTCTGATTGCATCCGAGCGGAGGAAATTTCACACTGGAAGCACATTCCGTCTCCCCGCAGACGACGTGGACCGGAGAAATTATGACCGCCGGCGCTGTTTTTATGAACGAAAGCAGGCCTGCGTGAATGTGTGTGTGCGCGTGTGTGTCTGTGTTTTCAACTCTCCCCTCTCCCCGTCTCTCCGCAGCCTTCGCCAGCCTGCCTGGTCTCATGGAACACCTGTCGGAGAATTACAAGTACTGGAAGAGCTTGGACGAAATGAAGTGTAAGAGCCTGCGCCCGCCCCCTCCGTCCTGACCGCCTGCCGGGCCGCCGCCCCTCATCCGTCACCGCGAGCGGCGGGTGTCAGCCGACGCGGCCCTGCGGTGGGACAATTAGCCTCCTCAGCTGTGACTCGACGGGGCCGCCGCCGCCGCCTGCCCGGGCGACCCCTTCGCGGCCCCCGAAAAAGCCAGCCAATCCGGGGGCGGGGCGAGAGGGGAGGGGCCCCGCGACCGTGAGAGCAGAAACATCATTTGCGGATGAACGTGGAGACGCCGCCTGCGTCTCAGATCAGGGCCTCTTTTCCCGCGCGGCTCCGGATGGAGAACAGGTTGTCATTTGAAGCCCCGCCCCCTAACAATCCCCCGCCCTGCTTTTCCCGACTTTCGGGTCTTATTAATATCCCCGCCGGCACCTCGATGACACCGCGTGGACCTCACGGCCTCGCCTGACAATCTGCACCAGACGGCGTTAGAACGGCGCGCCACACACCTGCACTTTAGCCGATCCAGATGTTTGTTTTTTTGTTTTGTTTTTTTTAAATTCCTTTTCAGCTCCCCGCTTGCCGTGCTCATTTTCCTCATTTTTTTCCATCCTTCTGAGGAAAAAAAAAAAAAAAAAAAAAAACGGACGCGGGCGCATTCGCGCCCTTTTACTTCCTCTTCTCCAAACTGCCAACCAAGCGAAGGTGCTCAGCTTGATAGTGTCTTTAGCGAGATACGCTTTTAATTGAGTAGCCCCGAGGTTGAATTCTTAGCGACCTGCAGGATTTGTGGGGGGGGGGGGGCGCCCGGAGACCGGGGGAGTGAGTGGGCGGCCACAGAGGCCCAGTCAGGTTCTCCACATTATCCAGTCCCACGTTCGAGGGAACTGCCGGGCCGGAGGACCATGTAGCTACGTAGCAGAGTCACACGCCAGCCGGTTCTGAGAGCGAAGGGGCGGAGCTTCGAGCGCCTGCGCGCGTGAACGAATGAGTGTTCGGTACAAAATATTAAATATTCAGCTATGCGGCCCCAAACCGCGGGCTGTTAACGGTTACACGATGGCGATGGTGTGTGTGTGTGTTCAGCGCGGCAGCGGAGGCAGAACCCGGTCTGCCCTCACGTGGTTTCCGTGAAAACGACCTCTTGCAGCTGTTTGGCTCTTATCTTTTTTTTTCTTTTTCTTTTAAAAGAAATGTAGTCCCACTTGAGCTTTTAAAGTCATTTAGATTTATTGTGGGGGGGCAGAAGGAAAAAAAACAAACAAAAAAACATGAGATCCGAAAGCTGTGTCTGCCCTCTAGTGGCTGACCGGGGTGTTGCAGGAGGCGCGTGAAATCATTTCAGGGAAGATAATTCAGACAAGCAACCGCAGGGGAAATACACGCTGACTGCGGTGTGACTGAGAGGAGAAAAGTCGGCGCGTTAAAGTCGGACATTCCTATATTTTCAGAGCACTTTTTTTTTTCTTTTTTCTAAATTCTAAAGGTAAAACAGTTTTGGAAAAAAAAAATGCCAACAGCGCGTAGAAGCTTAGGGAGCCAGCTCATAAATTGGAATCGTTGCAGATAGGCGACCCGACTACCTGTAATTTCATCCCTGCGCTTTTCCGGTCGACTGCATTTGGAGTGTGTGTTGTGAGCGTGCGCGCGCACGTGTGTGTGTGTGTGTGTAAATCCAGGAAACACATGTCACAGTATTAACCAAAGGCACAGCGAGCCCATCACAGGTGCCTTATAGTCTTTGGTCGTGCTGGCAGATATGAAGTGGTCGCAGTAGCTCCTCTCCTCTCAAGACAAAGCCATACATGATTTATTCAGAACACGCCTTCCAGAACTAAAAAAAAAAAAAAAAAAAAAAGGCGAGTGCTGCTTCTTGGTCTGTGCTAGTTTTGGTGCGTCTGCGTTGAGCATCCTGCCGGGACGCTGCTGGCGGTTGGTCGTTGTAGTTTTTTTAACCCATAAGAACTGGAAGCTGGTCCCCTTTAAATGTGACGTACACACCATCAAGCACAACAATAGGACCACTGCGCGTTCGCCAGAGAATATTTTAGTTTTATGCCGAGCTTTGATTGGATGTGTTTGAGGGGCGTTGACATATTGGAATGATTTTTTTTATTGGGACTGTAATTTGTGACACTGTTGAACTGCACTGGGTTACACCGAGAGGGGTCCCTAATATTTTGGTCACCCTAATGAATAGTGTCCTCACCCTAGTGTCCCTAATATTTTGGGCATCCCACTCATATGCATTCGAATGACCAAACTAGTAGGGACAATATGCATTAGGGTGACCAGAATATTAGGGACACCTCTCAGGTTAGCGCCTCTCTCAAACAGATTCAGTCAAAATTCAACATAAACCTCCCAAAGGGGGAATTTTTTTTTTTTTTTTTTTTTGCAGGAGTGTTGCATTATATTCTCTGGTAAACATGCAGTGGTCATAACGTTCTGCTTCATCTGCGTATGCTGAACCTCCAGGCGAAGCAGCGCGACAGTGAAGCGCGCCCATGACATCATCTCCAAGATGGCGGTGCGCCGGGGCGACGCATGTGGCGCAGAGCTAGTTTTTCTACCCGTTTCACAATTATTAACCTTTCATAAGACGCCAAATGTTGTGACCGCATTCACTGAACAAATAGATATGAATAAAAAAAAATCAAAAATATTACAGTGACACACTCGTCACATTGGGATTTTAACCTTAAAACGTTGTATTTTTTGCAAATTGATATAAATAATTTTGACTTTATATTTTCTCTTGCCCAATTCGAAGCATATTTAAGCATATGTAAACACAAAGAATTAAGAGTTCATTGACTTCGTAACAAAATGTAAAATTCAACTATTTCTTGCAGCTCCGACTGTTATAGCTCGGCCACTTTTCTTGGCAAACAAACAAGACTTCATTATCCCACACTGCTCTTTTTTTTATCATTTCAATTTTTTTTTGTAACACATATGAAGAAACTGCTTGGTTGCACGTGGAGGTTCTTATGGGTTAAAGGTCACCGATCAGCCGTGACCCCCACAGCTTAGGTCTCAGTTCACTTTGTGATCTGAAGGGATCACGTCTGCGATCGTGTCTTAACATTTTCGCGATGACGCGGTCTCCTTACTCGATGATCGAAGGTCTTAAGTCGACGCCTTACTCGCCACCCGCCGCCGTTGCAGTGCGCTGTCAGACACCCCCTCACCTGATGTATCTGCTGTTCTTTTTGTCTTTGTAAATACATAATCTCCCCCCCGCCTGTTGCTTTGCATTTTAAACAATCTGCTTATGTAACTTTTGTGTTTGGCTGTTACGTGTCGACAAAAAAAAAAAAAAAAAAAAACCCTCCGCAATGAGATTTTAAGATTTTTAACGGCGACTCCAAACGTGGCTTCGCCTCCGAATGTTCCAATGACGGCGGCCGCGGGCGACGAGAGGCTGCGTTTCGCTAGTCTGTGATCAGGGTTTCCGCTCACGGAGACCTTTTTTTTTTTGGGAATATTTCAGTATTCTCATGTCACACATGCCTTTCCCCTCGGAGCGGCAGCGGCTGGAATGTGATGTGTCAATTAGATCAGATCAGCTCAACGCCGCGCTCTCGCCCCTCCGAGGCGGGAAACCGGATTGTATAACTTGCTTCTTATGTAATAAGCCTTCATCGCGCGCAGTGTTTTCTACCCCTCCCCCTCCCCCCCGCTCGCTTTCATCCGTCCGACGCTGATAGCCAACATGCTGACTCGGTTGTTTTGTATAATTTATAAACAGAACTAGAGAGCGCGAAAGTTATTTACAGTACAAATTATTTTTCCAAGAGAGAAAAAGAAAAAGAAAAAAAAAAAAGACACCAGAATTATTATTGGGCCACGAGAAGCGTGATGTGTGTTTTAAAGGACTCGACTGCTTCTCGCATCGTAGTGACAGAAGCTTTCCATCAGTCACTTTAAATCATGTTTGAAAAGTTTCATGTATTTTGCTCCGTTTGGATCATGATGTCTTATTTTGATGTTCTGTCACACACACACACACAAAAATGTATTGTGATGATTAAAAGCGTTTTAAAACACGACGCTGCCGCGCACGCGTGTGATTATGAGGAGCCAGACGTGGGCGCTTTTGCGGAGGCCGATGCCGGCGCAGCTAGCATTAATTAGATATTGAAACAGTGGCGCCGCTAACGCCGCTAACAACGTCAGATTGTTTTGTGACTCTAAAATGAACCACAGGCCCCAGCGGTGTGTGTGCAAAGTGTATTTTTGTATTTTAGGGGTTACACGAGATGTACAGTTGTTTGGAACTGGACTGCAGCTGCTAGCTTTGCTAAGGTAAACAAACCGTCATCATGGCAGCCAGCCCGCTAAATATCGTTTAATGGCGCGTGTGTGCGGAAATCCGGGTGGGGGTTTTTTTTGTGTTTAGTTTTATTTTATCTGCCAGTGAGTATTTTTACTTGCACAAACATTTTCCACTATTAATCCAAGTATGATAATAATCATAATTTGACACGGCATTTTCTCTCTAAACTCCATTTTCTGCTTTACGTGAAACTGCCTTTAAAACAACAGTTTTACTCCTGCTTACGCGACTTTGCCTCCTAAAGTCTTAAGTTACGACCCATGTTCCCGTGACATCACTGTGTTTTGTTGTTTTGTTTATCCCCCCCACACCCCACCCCCGGTTAAAGCGGGTTTTAGCCGCCAGGCTGCTGCTTTAGCTTCGGTGAGCATGCAAATGACCGATTGCGGCCCTAAGCTGTAGAAATCTCCACAAAGAGCTTCCGAAAAACAGGCTTATGGACCAAACAGGAAGAGGAACGGGGATGAGGCCTGGAGGTGCTTACACAGCGGCAGTGGCGGCGGCGGCAGCGGCAGCAGCAGCGGTGGCAGCAGCAGCAGCGGTGGCAGCAGCAGCAGCGGCGGCCGCCCACAGTAAACCCGCTAAAGCCTGACGAGCATGTGACTCATCGGCGGGAGCGAATGACGCCACTTTTGTGCCACTCTGGAATGAAAACAGTGCAACGTGACCGGGATGAGGTATTTACTAGGTTTCAACAACAAAAAACACAAAAGTTAAATACTTAACAGAATTCAGAAGGCGAGCGACAATCTTCGCGGATGATTCGCCGTCAACATTCATGAGAGGCAGCGTCTGCTTTCTTAAGGCAGCGACTCGGGCGGTGGGTGGGGGTCAAAGGTCAAAGTCCTCCGTTCTCCTCTAGCTTCTTGAAAAGCGCCAGGCTGCGGAGGCGGGACTGCCGCTCGCCGTTCTTCCAGAGAATCAGCTGGTGGTCCGTCGAGCACGTCACCAGGCCGTTCTCCTTGAAGCCCAGAAACATCTGACGTGGGGGAAAAAAAAAAAAGCTTTTTTTTTTAAGCGTGAAAACGTTAACTCTACGCTCTCTGAACGAAGAGCTTCTGACGATCGTACCGATATATTTTCTGTCTGTCACCCAAAAATGTGAAAATGCTGCTTGTTAAAAAAAAGATCACTGGACCCTTTCTGGGTCTGCGAACCTCATATTCGCGCCACCATGACTTGGACTCTGAAGATCACAAGTATTTATTTTTGTCGGCCCAGAAATGTGGGGGGAAAAAGGCTCACTTTTTGATTTTCATAAAAATCTTAGTCGCAAATTGACATAATTAGCAGATTCAGGGTCACCTGTCGGCACGTGGGAGGGTTCTGGAACAGAATCTGTAAGTCGCTCGGTGTGGACGCTCACATTTTCTGAATCGGCACAAATTTTCCTAAATTTTTTTTTTTTTTTTTTACTGAAAATGGTGCACGAAACGTAAAAATAGTGGCCGTAGCGGCGAGTTGTTCGGGAAATTCTGAGACGCCGTCTACGCTCTGAGCTGTGATGTCACTGCCCTAGCTCATGTAATACACACCCATTATAAACTCAAACTCTTCCAAAAAAAACTTTGAACTTAAGCTGTGATATTTCAAAAACTAAAAGAGATATCCATGAGAAAAATTGCAAACTCAATTGCCAAAAGTCTTGTCGACATGTTAACGTTTAAATGGAGTTTTCAGGTCAAAGTACGGCGAAGGAGTTAGCTATCAAAGCAGGAGTGCGTTTCAAAGGATTTTGAGTGTGTCTCCATTCACACCTGTGGGAAATTCTTATGAAAAAAGCTTAATGTTTCATAAAGATGTAGAACAAATGCAATCGATTCCTCAATAAGCCGCTGGTTTCGATTCTTGAATGGTTCTTGAATGGTTGATACTTGAAACTTCTGGAGTTTTCCCGCGGCCAAAAACGCACGGAAGGAGAAAGCAGGACAACCACGACGGGTGAACGTGGAGTCTCTATGACGTACAACTCTGGTTTCCGTAACATTAAAATTGCACCTGCACTGCTCCCGAGTGTCCAATCAGGTCCCCCGTCAACTCCAGCATCCTGATGTTGGGGATGTCCACGACCTTCTTTGAGGAGGAGCCGGTCTGCTTGTTGGACCGGCCGAAGCTCCACATCCCGAAGAACCCTGGTTTGATGGACAGAGAGGAAAATAATATCATAATATCATAATGTCTCCTACATGAACAAAATGTTTCTCTCTTTTCTGAGCAACGTGTCTGAGCTTCAAAATACTTGAAAAGATGATGCGTCGAGCTCTGAATATTTGCTTTATTCAATATCTTGCTTGTGACAACCATGCCAATGCCTGCCTTCAAAATGGTGGGAGTGTAGTGATCAGCCATGACATTATGACCACTGAAGTGATTACCGCTGATTATCTGGTTACCATGGCACCTCAGTGGGTGGGTGGGATATATCGGGCAGCCTGTCGCCATTTTGGCCCCAAAGTTGATGCGTTAGAAGCAGGAAAAATGGGCGAGTGTGAGGATCTGAGGATCCCATCGGTGGGAATATTCTGGACAAACGCGTTCCATGGAGGCTCCACCTCTCAACTTCCAGGTCTTAAAGGATCCGCTGCTGACGTCTTGGTTCCAGATACCACAGCAACACCTGAGCGGTCTAGTGGAGTCCAGGCCTCATGGGTCAGTAAGTTTTGGCAACTATTTTTGGAGACCTACACAATATTAGGCAGGTCATAATGTTATGGCTGATTGGTGTATGTTAATAGTAGTAGGAGTAGTAGCCATCTGTTTTAGGCTCTTTCAGCTTATTGTTTTAGTTTTACAGACAGCAAATGTCAATGTTCTTCCTCATCGTTCTCACTTTTTAGCTTAATAAAGCTCACTTTAACTTTGTTAAACTCACCTCACCTGGCCAAAACAAGGTGGCCAGTATAGCTAGTGAACGTAGCAGAGAGAGCGCAAGTAAACGACTTGAGGACGTTTTGTTCGCCAGGTCACCAGAAACATGATTGTAAGTGGCCGCTGATGCCGCTCTGCGTCTGGAGGATGCGTAAATAAGGAACTACTCACCCTGTCGGCTTCACAAATCGTGCGTTAATGTTGCGTTTACGGGTTCTACTGCCCCCAAGTGGACAGTTTTAACCCCGAAACAAACAGCTAAACACACCAGCACAAAGTGGGACTCAGGCAGCGGGGGAATTAAGCGACCGCAGGAGGGGTAGCGAGAGACTGATTTCCGATGAGCTTCCTGGAAACATCCAGCAAACAACAGCTAAGTGATTGGCCTCCGGTGGCGAGGGGCGACTGATGTGGCCTGCGAGGAGCCTCCAGGCCGCGGCGACGGTGGGACGGCAGGCAGCCGGACCATCAAAGACGGTGCGACCGCACGCGCAAACCCGACTCGGCGCCACTTTTGCATCCGCGGAGCCCAGCTGCTCCCGAGTGCCGCCACGGCTCTCTCTGCCTTTGATATACGCAACGCACATCTGGACTGAATTGCTGCACCCCACATATCAAGACGCCCACACACACACAAACGCACGCACGCACGCACAGCACGCACACACAAGCTGGGCGCAGGCGGTCTTTGAACTGCTGGATTTGTACGTTCTTGTATGTCATTTATCAGCGGGAACGATGTCCGGTGTTATTTAGTCGGCAAATCCACAGCGGGGCGGGTTCGGCCAGCGTCCTGCGTGTTTTAGGAGCTACTTGACAATGAGGTCACACCTGGGAGTGTGTGTGTGTGTGTGTGTGTGTGTGTGTGTGTGTGTGTGTGTGTGTCAAAGTCGCGGCCCCCGTGGCAAAGCTCACAGTGTAGAAATTGATTTTTTTTTTCC
>CAAKHG010048693.1:0-15063 GCA_901007715.1 Dactylopterus volitans | reverse complement strand
ATATCTACAAATGTATATATTTTTTTTTTTTTTTTTGGGGAGCCGCCTCCGGCTCACGCTGATATGCAAAGAGCTGGCTCTGTTGTAAGGCGGGTCCGTAGTTTGCCGCGTCCTCCGCATCTCAAGTCGCCGACGCGCACACCAGCTTCCTCCTCCCGACAGGCTCGACGAAAGCCAGCTCTCCATATTATTATTATTTTTTATTTTTTAAAGACGAGTCATGAACTGCGATTCCCCGCCGTGCGGCGCTGACGGCGCTCATCGGCCGGGAGTCCCCCCGGGACGAAGCGCCACCAGAACCTGGGCCCATGCCTTTTTAGCTAGATGTATTTAACCACTCGTTATCTTATTTCGCCAAATATAATGAGGCACTGTGTGACTTTTTTTTTTTTTTTAAACTGATTGTTGTTACTTTTCTTTTTTTTTGATCACTGGGTTTTGCGAGGACTTCGTACATGGTAGCCACACTCAAGATTTTAGATGATTATTCCTGTGCCAAATGTGTCAATGCAATAAGGTCTTATACACTGTGGAGTTTGTCGGCCTCCCCCTGCGACTGGGGCGGGGGGCTTCATCTGCTGTGGTGCATCTTAAACTCTGAACATGCATAACTTTTACACTGTATGTTGAAAGGAAAAAGAAAAAAAGCGGGATCAGCGGGTGTTTAAGCCGGTTTTTAGATTTACAGGAAGTAGCAAAAGCGGGCGGGGCAAACGGGGATCACGTTGGGACTTTGGACGTCAGCTTTTGCTTTGACCTCGGTGACCCTTTTTTTTTCCCGGTTTCTGCCTCCGTCAAACGAAGTGGCCAACGCCGTTGAGAGCCCGACATGAGTTTAAGTGAACTTTGCTTTGTACATTTTTCGAGGCGTTTTTGTGATTTTTTTTGGGGGGGGGGATTTTGCGTGGGTCGGGTCGGGTTGATGAGCTTGTGCGGGTCCCGATTATTGAGTCATGTAACTGCTGCGAATAAAAGGAGTTTCTTTTATTTCTGCCGTGGCTGCGTGGCGTCTCTCTTCACCCGCGCCATTGTTGCCCCGGTGTATCTCATCCAGCGAGACGAGCACGCTGGAAGCAATGAGTGCAAATTGGATTGATTTTGCTTGTCTGGTGCATATTTTACAAAAAATAAAATAAAGCAGCAAATCTGAAATTAAAATCAGATTTGATAAATTGTCCGGGGTTAAAAGAGCACTTGATCAAGAAAGCACAATCAATTGAAATTATACATCACAAAACTGTAATTATGTTCTGCTGGTCGTCTCATGATTCCTTATTTCGACGTCCCGATCGGAAGCTGCAAAAACAGTCTGGGAATAAAATAAACTGATGAAAGTTCAGCCATCGTTTTTTTCCGTTTATTCTGTACATTCAATATTGTTTTTGAAAGTGAAAAACTCGATCCTCCACGTCTTCAGCGGTCAGTGCACCGCGCATTCACAAGCCAGCGCGTCTCTTTGGCGAGGCGAGGTCGCGACCTGGACCCGGTGGTCAGTGAGACGTCCGAGTCTGCCCGCGAGCTCCGAGACTCCGGGTCGGCCGTCCAGTATCTCCAAGTACCCGAGGTCCTCCAGCTCGCGCAGGTGCAGGAAATCCTTCTCGGGCACGCGCTCATGCCGGAGCTTGAGGCTCCTGAGTTTGGGGAAAAGCCGCGGGATGCGGGCGGTGAGGGCGCCCAGGTGCGAGGGCCAGGGGTCGAGGTGGAGGTGCAGCAGGCGCGGCGCCTGTGTGGCCAGGGCCGCCATCTCCTCCCCGGACAGCCCCGCCACGCGGAGCACCAGGCTGGTCACCGTGGCCGGGATGGAGCGGACGTATCTGTGGACGGGCGGGCCCCCGACCACCACCAGGGTGGACAGCAGCGGGAGGTCACCCAGCCAGGCCTCCAGGTCGCACGCCACGGGAGCCCACGGTGGTTCTTCTTCTTCTTCCCGAGGCGAGCGCTTGTAGTGGACAGCCAGAGCCCGCAAGCCTGGCATCATCGCCCTCATTGCATCACCTGGCAACGACCCGTCCTTGTAGTCGATGAGTTCTAAACTGGACAGGCCCCGGGGACCCTCCAAGGGACCTGGACTGCTGTGGGAGGCACACAGCTTGTGCTCCGTGGAGAGGGACAGGTGCTCCAGCTTGGGCAGGCAGGAGAGGATGGTGCGGATCGCCTTCGCGGGCCCCCCCAGGCTCCCCGCCCGGTGGCACAGCAGGGACCTGAGGTCGGGGAAGCCGGAGACGGCGGCCGCGAGGCTCCCCGCGAGGGTGACGTCGCACAAGCTGAGGTGAGTCAGCTGCTGCGGGCGGGACACCGCGGCCGCGTCCAGCGCCAGCGGCCCGCGGCTGCGCCTTACGGCGAGACGCCTCAGGTGCGGGAAGCGCCTCAGGTGACGGAGGCTCTCCGGGGAGCTCCGGTCCATCGCCAGCGCGGTGAGAGCCGGCAGGGACGCGGCCAGCTGGCTCCAGTCCTTCGCCCTGGCGCTCCTCACCACCGCGCCGGAGACCCTCCTGCGGCGCAGGCTGGCCCAGAACTGATCGTTGTAGGAGCCCTTGGGGAAACCCAGGACCACGACCCAGTCCTTCCACAGGGAGCCGTGGTCCACGAGTCTCCTGAAGCGCTTGCAGGACGCGCGCGCGCTGAGCTTGTCCGCCGCGGACAGGTACCCGAACACGTGGTTCCAGATTTCTGCCGGAAGTTGTGGGAGTTGAGGCGCCATTTACCGCTCTGCCGGCGGGTGCGCTGTCAAGCGCTGGCTGGCCGCCGCCGGCATCTGTCCCGCTGTCACCGTCACCCGGGGCAGAGTCTGTGAAACTTCATTAATGCAGTAAAATCTTTAGCGTCTGCACACCGGAAACAGAATCATTATTTAGGCGGACCGCAGTGCTGGCAGAGGTCTCCCTCTTATTGGTAAGGGACGTGATTGACGTAGGCATCATCCAATAGCTGTGATGACGACGCCCATGACTCAATTATGATTGGTCGTTTATTTTCCATATAACGCCATTGAGCCCGTCCTCTTCCTCTTTCTTTCACGCGACCCTATCGCGCGGTAAGGCCCTAAATGTTGCTGCCTCAGAAAACCGTAAACCTGCTTTATTGCCGGATAGTATGGTGTATGTTTTTGTATACATGTGGATGAGTATTTAAAACAGCCAAAATGACGTATATTTTATGTTATGTTACCGCGTGTCTGGTCGACCCGGCCGAGTGTGGGCCTGTAAAATGATCGCTAACTTGCTAGGACCGGCTAGCGGCTAATGGCTAGCGTTAGCCGTCGACTGCGCCAGCGCTTCATTTTTTTAACGTAATGTGCGCGGTTTCGTGCGTGTGGCTAATAACGCTTGTGTTCCCGCTTGTGTAGATACCACCTTGTCTTTAAACCAGCTCTTAAGCGATCCTTGGAAGCACTGCAAAGATGCCCAGGGAAGACAGGGCCACGTGGAAGTCCAACTATTTTATGAAAATCATCGTAAGTGTGCCTTTTTTTTTACTCACACACGGACCAAACTTAAGCCCCCCCACGGATGCCACCGGTTATATTAATACCCCGATTATGTCGTTTGATGCAGTTTTCGCTCTTTTTAGCAACTCCTGGATGACTACCCAAAATGCTTCATCGTGGGGGCGGACAACGTGGGCTCCAAGCAGATGCAGACCATCCGCTTCTCCCTGCGCGGCAAGGCCGTGGTGCTGATGGGTAAAAACACCATGATGCGCAAAGCCATCCGCGGCCACTTGGAGAACAATCCTGCCCTGGAGAAGTATGTTTATTTTTTTATTAGCAATTTCTAAAGAAATAGCAGGATAGTTACAGCTCAGCTTGCGTGGTGCTGTGTTGTCGTTCCCCCTGCAAACATAAACCTGTTTCCAGCTATCCCTGTCTGTCTACATCCCCCCGGCAACCAGGGACGCAAGGTCTCAGACAATTTTCCTCTTAGAAAAAAGGCCAACCCTTCACGCCTTTGATAGACATTTCTGCTATTTCGCAGGCTCCTGCCTCACATTAAGGGAAATGTGGGTTTCGTCTTCACCAAGGAGGATCTGGCGGAGGTCAGGGACATGCTGCTGGCAAACAAGGTAACACTTGAGAAACCTGACGAGCACCTACCACATAATAGCCACAAATGTATGCCGTGTGTTGGATTTCATTAGTTTCACCCAAGTGTACCTGTCAACTGCAAATTTGACCACTTTAAACTGTTGGAAAACACCCAAATGGAACGCTTTTAATCATTTAAGTGTAGTTTAAAATGATTATATTTTGTTAAAGTGGTAGCAGTTTACTTTGGAGGATGGAGAGGAAGAGGCTAATGTTCAATAATCCAGCAGAATGTAATTTGGTGCTGTCGTGCGACACCACCGTGGCCCCCTCAGTGCAGGAAAGTTACAGCTCAGCTTGCGTGGTGCTGTGTTGTCGTTCCCCCTGCAAACATGAACCTGTTTCCAGCTATCCCTGTCTGCCTACATCCCCCCGGCAACCAGGGACGCAAGGTCTCAGACAGATTTTAAAACCAGCTCAAGACAAACTGATGTTGATGACCTAAATTGTGGACCTGGCGCACGTGGACTTCACTGACTTTTCCTAAACATTTCAGGTACCAGCAGCTGCCCGTGCTGGCGCGATTGCCCCTTGTGATGTGACCGTGCCAGCCCAGAACACTGGTCTGGGTCCTGAGAAGACCTCTTTCTTCCAGGCTCTGGGTATCACCACCAAGATCTCCAGGGGAACCATTGAAATCTTGGTGAGTTTGAGATCTTACTGGGAAATTCATTACCTTGTTGTGCTTTAACCTAGACAATTGTCACTGGTTTTCATCACTAATCGTGTGTGTTTCCCCCTCAGAGTGACGTCAGTCTGATCAGGACTGGCGACAAGGTGGGTGCCAGCGAGGCCACGCTGCTCAACATGCTGAACATCTCGCCCTTCTCCTTCGGACTCATCATCCAGCAGGTTTATGACAACGGCAGCGTCTACAGCCCCGAGGTGCTTGACATCACGGAGGCTTCTCTGCACGTCAGGTTCCTGGAGGTGAGATGAAATGTCCTCTTTTCTTAAAGCAGAGACTCATAATGTGGATCAAGCGATTTTGGATTTTCACCATGTGCAACATTTTCTTCAGGGTGTGAGGAACATTGCTAGTGTGTGCCTGGAGATCGGCTACCCCACTCTGGCTTCTGTCCCCCATTCCATCATCAATGGCTACAAGAGAGTCTTGGCCGTTGCCGTGGAGACCGACTACTCCTTCCCCCTGGCGGACAAGGTAT
This sequence comes from Dactylopterus volitans, assembly GCA_901007715.1. NCBI lineage: Eukaryota > Metazoa > Chordata > Actinopteri > Syngnathiformes > Dactylopteridae > Dactylopterus > Dactylopterus volitans. Next base: position 9,813 of record CAAKHG010048693.1, on the reverse strand, counting down.
GACTATGCTCATGACCGTGAAATCTTCAAAGGATTGCGCCTGGGTGTGGAGCAACACTTTCAGATCGGGTTCTACAAGTTTCAAAGAAGCTGCTCGGTGCAGATGGAGCGCGCCAATGTTAAATCCAACTGTCTCCCACAGGTCAAAGCCTACCTGGCCGACCCGTCCGCCTTCGCTGCCGTCGCAGCACCTGCGGCAGCCGCCGCCACCGCCGCGGCTCCGGCTGCCGCCAAGGAGGAAGTGAAGGAGGAGTCGGAGGAGTCGGACGACGACATGGGCTTCGGTCTGTTCGACTAGACACCCGTCGGAACTAAAAACTGAGTCAAAACCATGATTCAATAAAAAAACAAACCCTCATCTCCTTGTGTAAATCATTTACTGTAACCTGAAGTGTGTGTGTGGTTCAGCTGCAGTGTTGGGGGTCATCTGTCAGAATTATGTTCATGTTGAACAACGCTGTTTTATACTAATGACAACATGGTGGCACTACAGCCCGACATCGGAATGACTTCGACCTTTTCACTGATTTCATCTTGCCCGCTTTTAGACTTTAAAAGTCGTCTTAAGATGTTTGCCGTTTAAGCAATTCTGCCAGTGTGGAGAAAAGCCAAGTCTCCACCTGGCTTTAATTCAAGCTCATTTTCCAGTGTTCAAACATTTCGGGGGTTTATTTCTGCTTGGATGAACACCGTTTTTATGGTAATCGGTGCCATGTGGGAATTGGTTGACATCGGTGGGAAATGGGAAGAGGCTCCGGTGGTTTCACCCCTTTAAACATGACATTTTGCTGTTGGAATGCTTTTGTGAATTCAGGGTCTGGCTAGTTAAAGATCCAGGAAATTGTCTTTTGTTTTCCCCCATATAAATAATCCAAAAGTAAGTTTGTTTTAGTTGTGAAGAAACTTTTTAACATCTTGTTCCGCGAGCGTGCCAACTGGGATATTGGTTTAAAAAAAAAAAAATCCATAACTATAAAGACTTTCAGCAAATGTGTTCAAATGGCGCTTTTACTCTGAAAACATCACGCCGGAAGTTGTGTTGGTGCAGGGAATAGTTGCGCAGCAGGAACCGCAGCTACGGGGCGAACGTCCACTATGGCTGAGGTAGGAGATTTCAGGGCTTTGATTCACTTTTGTTTTTTTTCTTAAACCGAATGTGATCGGTTGAGCGTCCGGCGAATCACAATCCCGGTAACCGGTCGTCCGGCGTGTTGATAAACCCCGGTATTGTCCCACTTCCCAGGGGCGTAGGCGGGTCGATTAAACGTAAGCTAACGTGTTGTTAGCCAGCGCGAGCTAGCGTCGACGTCACGGGTGCTACCAGCCGCTCCGGGAGAAGAACAAGGTGTCGCCGCGGTGGTTGTTGGCTTGAATTTGGGCTAATTTATTTAAAAGGCCGGTCGTCCGTCCGTCTTGTCTGTCCGTCCGTCCGCCCGTCTGAGTGCCCCCGTCGGGGCTCCGGAGTTGGCAAGCTAGCTGACGCCGCTCGGGCATCTCCGCGAAACTCGGAACCGCTCCCAGTTCTCACTCGCGTCAACTTACCCATGTTAGTAAAATTGCATGGTTTTGTGTGTGTGTGTGTGTGTGTGTGTGTGTGTGTGTGTTTCGTCTCAAGACCCACAGCTTACAGGACCTCCAGCAGCCCTCCGTCTCCTCCAAGGTCTTCGTCCAGAGGGACTACAGCTCGGGGACCATCTGCAAGTTCCAGGCCAAGTTCCCCGCCGAGCTGGAATCGAGGGTATGCATAATAATAATAATAATAATAAAAAAAACAACTAGTTTTGTAATCGTTCTGGTAGCACTAAAACATGTCAAGACAAAGGTGGCACAGGAGAAAAGGGCCACCCAGCATGGCCCAGTTGGTAGAGAGGTAGTTGTCAGAGGGTTGCTGGTTCCACCCCAGCAGCTGCGGCAGAGACTGTTGAAGTGTCCTTCGGCAAGATCCTGAACTCCTAATTGCTCCACCGTCATCGTATGGATGAGCGTGTGAATGTGAACGAGTGAGTGCACTTTGAGTACTTTTTTAAATATAGAAAATGGTGCTTAAATCTGTCGGACCACCACCTAGTGTAAGGTTTCTGCCGCAGCTGCCCATATTAACGGTATTTGCATGTCTCTGTAAAAGTTAGTCCACCAGTATGAACAGCCTCTTTAGCTGAAACTCCATTTTAAGTGCTGGAATCTATTTTTTGTTATCCACTGATTTTTTTATTTTTATTTTTTTCAATTGACTGTTGTCCAAAGAAAAATGGGCAAAGAAAATGGCAAAAGCACATCATTATTTCTTGATTAAGATGTCAAATTATAGTTATTTACTTGCATCCCCGAACAGAAAAATTGGTTTTAGTGGTTGGAGGTCTGAGTCGGCGCACTTTTTTAATAAGAAAGGTGAGTTCAGTTTGGAATTTCTGTTGAAAAATGATTAAACGTTGGAAGAGCTCAGTGAAAATTATTTATATATATACTAAGATACTGCGTAGAACCCTCAAACCCTCAGGCCTCTGGTAGCGGACTCGAGCTTGAGGATGACATGGCTAGCACCCCATTAGGGTGAGAGGGATGTTTTTTTTATATACATATAGTATATAACTTTATTTCGGGTGGTGGACTAATACATTTTTTTATATATATGCCAGCCCATTTACCATTTGATGTTTATCAACTGGTTTTAGCTGGACAAGCAGCAGTTTGAGGAGACCATCCAGACTCTCAACAACTTGTATGCAGAGGCGGAGAAGCTCGGGGGAAAGTCTTACCTGGAGGGCTGCCTGGCCTGCCTCACCGCTTACACCATCTTCCTCTGTATGGAGACACACTACGAAAAGGTAAACCGCGCTTGAGCCATGGAGTGCGCGGCGGGCAGACTGGAAAGTAGGCTAGCAAAATAAATAAAAAAAACAACATCTCCTGCTGTGTAAACATTTAAGTTAATAAGCTTATCTTTAAAAAAAAAAATCACTGCCACATTATTTATGCCACATTAATTATGATTATATTTGATGATGATCAAGTGTATTTCTTTGGTCTGTAATAGCAACAGACTTTACTACTTTTAAATGAATAATTCCACAGTTTTCACAGTCACGCAAGTAACTGGAAAAAAAGACACTGACCCTCACCGATGAATTACTGGGAGAGTCATATTAGCTTTTTTATTTATTTATTTTTTTACATTGTGTACTCTTATTTTGTCGAGACCCTACTGTAGACCTCAACGGTAAATCTGAACACATTCAAATGAAACATGAGAACAGCATGCAAACAAACCAATTCCTCGGCGGGGTGGCCGGGCTCAGCCTTAGAGATAGGGCGAGGGGTTGGGGAAATTAAGGAGCGGCTCAAAGCAGAGCCGCTACTCCTCCGCAGTGAAAGGAGTCAGCTGAGGTGGTTCGGGCATCTGGCCAGGATGCCTCCTGGAGACGTTCCGGGCAATTCCCACTGGGAGGAGGCCCCGGGGCCGACCTAGAGCGGGCCGGGGAGATTACGTCTCTCGGCTGGTCTGGGAACGCCTCGGTGTCCCCCCCAGAGGATCTGGTGGAAGCGGCGGCGGAGAGGAGTGTCTGGGTTTCCCTCCTGAGACTGCTGCCCCCCGCGGCCCGGATAAGTGGAAGAATACGAAGACCTAAAAAAAAAGTGTCATCCACATGATCTTCCAGGAATGCTGATGGCATCGGTCCATGGGGAGTAGTCATATATATATTTTGATCTCCTATCTGCAATGTAACCTGCACGTTATGCCTGCAGGGTACGTTACCATAGCGACATACCCCGCTGAAGAGTAAACCACTATCGTCACTTTAAAAAAAAAAACAACCCACAGCTCACCGTCCCGGCAACATCTTTAGCCCTCTATCCCTGCTCTGTAGTACTTACCTCTGGTGGTGATTTACCGCCTCGTGGTCTACACACACGTTCACACCACCCAGCGTGTTTCAGTGCCGCCCTCCGCCTGTCCGTCCGCAGGTGCTGAAGAAGATCGCCAAATACATCAAGGACCAAAATGAGAAGATCTACGCTCCCAGGGGTTTGCTGCTGACTGACCCCATAGAGCGAGGCCTGCGGGTCGTATCCTTCACCCTGCTCCTGTCAGATTTGTTTCACCCTGTCGACGTGTCGCCCGCGTTGTCCGAAATGTGTGTGTTGTGTAGTTATTACACGGCAGCAGCGTTTTTTTCACGTTTCGATGACCGTCCTCGTACATCAGGACCAGGCGGTAAATTTAAGACAGTTGGCGCAACCTCGTGTACGTGAAGAGAATAGGTAGTTTAGGTCCAATTGAAATTTTAATTGATTTTTTTTTTTTTAATTACTATTATACACACACATTGTACATGGGAGACATCTGTATTTTTACGTCGCCTGGCCTCGTTATGTCGTTTTGCACGGACGTTTGCAGCCGCGCGAGCTGATGGGCGGCTTTTACGAAGACCACTGCGCTTCATAATCCCCACACGTGGCTGCATTCAGTCACGCAACGATGTCAAACTGAATGTGAGCTACATTCCAGCAGCAAAGCGTGCAGATTTTGTTTACGTGACCAATGCCCAGATGGAGTCTAAAACGGCTCCCTGGGTCCAATGCAGTTTGCTGTTTGCTGGCACTTGTCCACTTTAATAACATGTCTACCTCCTGTGCATGTTTTTTTTTTTACCCACTGTCTTTGATACTTTTCTTATATTGCATTTCTTTATGCTTATTCTTATTCCCTTTTTTATAACTTGCACTTTTTTACTTTACTATTTGGTGTTTATGGTGTGTGCTGGAAAGCTAATTTCCCTGTATGTAAGAGGTAGAATGTTTGTGGGCGATCCTGAGCAGCGTCTCATAGCAGCAACGTACAGCGACGCGTGCACGTAGCATCGGATGTTCTCCTTGACCCGTGACTTTTTTTTAGGTCGAAATCACCATCTTCGAAGACAGAAGTATCGGCTCCGGAAGATAAAGAATCTTAAGGTGTGTGTTGGCGTTAGCTGAGGTCTGAGACGTTGTGGTTTTTGGGTCGTCCGTTCCATCCTTGGGATCGCGACATATCAGGAACGTCTGGAGAGACCACAGGACCTCAGTGCACATTTGTGGCCATAACTCTCGATGTTTAATGTTGGCCATGACAAACGTCCACACAAATGTTTAAAAGCATAAAACGATATATGACATCATGACGTTTTGTGTCTAAAAGGTCAAATATCAATTTTCTGACATAAGACATCACAAAGCATGTATTTGGGGGGAAAAGATTATAAGAAATTTCTAATTGGATGGTGGCATTTTTCTACTCGTAATACAGTTCATTCAAGGTCTTCACTACATACAGTATGTTGTGGACAGACACGGATGTTTACTGCATCATGACTGGTTCACGGAGTCAAGACAACCACAGGTGGAAATTCTAGTTAAAATGATAAATCGACTACAGGATGGCATATTTTTTTTCCTTTTGAATGAACTGATCTAAATTTGGAGCTGAGATTTTCCCCCAAAAGTCTGGCATAAATCCTGTTTTTCAGCCATTCTCATTGTTGCATAACGACCCGGAATCGCTTGAAAGCATATCTGCTATCATGTTGCGTTAAGAGCACCTCCTTTTATTGTTATTGCTAACGGAATGTTTTTTGTTTTTGTTTTTTATATCCGCTTATGTCTCTGTACAGGCTGCTGACTGGGATTAGATACTCACCATGTGTCTGGCAGCAAGTATTCAAGACGTCAGCTTCACCTGAATGGATGTAAATAATTCTGATCTTATCCTCTTTTTTCCCCCTCCCCCACTGTTATTTATACGTACTCTACCGTCTGCCTACCCGTACATGTTTGTAAGAGTTTTGTTTTTTTTCTTCTTCTCTCTTTTTTTTTTTTATACATGAGGGTGATGTATAAAGTCGATCAAGACCGGTCTTAATTGAATCGTGCCACTGTGTTAACATGCCAACTTTTCGCCACAGTAAATCGCAAGTGATTTTTGACTGTTGCCCGGCAAAGTAGCATGAAGCCAAATAGGACATAGTCGCCCCGGCATCACCGTAGAATCAAGTTGGGGTGGAGTTTTTTTTTTTTTTCCCCCGCCCCGTCTGTGACCAGTCAGTCCGTCATGGGTCGTGCTTCTCAGTGTTAAGACGCCGGTTGTAGCCTTTGTTGAGGCAAATGTTTCCTTATCCGTGCATGAATGTCTGTGACTTTTTTGGGGGGCGGCGCGGGAGGGGTATTCATGTTTTGTCAAAACGTATGACTTCATATTTGGAGCATGTTTACTTTGAATAAGTTCCTCACGCAATAATGGCCATGTTTTCCGCCGGCATGAGCGTTCGCCGTCTTGTGTGGCTCATGTCCCCCTTTTTTTTTTCTTTTCTGGATTCTCACCAAATGCCACAGAAACCTTGGACCGCAGATGATGCGCACGACTCGTGTTTGATAACAACTGTTCTACTTTTCTTACACATACTGTTCAGTTTATCTTAATAAATAGTCTTTTTTTTCTTTTCTTCCTGAAAACCACGAAGCTACTTGTGTTTGACCTTTTTTTTTTTTTTCAAAATGTGAGTCCACACGGGAGCCGTGATGAGACTCGGGGAGGGCGTTTGCGTTGTGTGGTCAGTGGAGTCCAACGTGGCAGGTCCTGTTCATGTAAAGGTAGGCTTTTAAAGGGAGAATTCACGACTTTTCACGTGTATTTTCATGCAAAGATAAATGTAGTCAACTGACTTAATGGAATGCAGTGTGTGCCGTATTTACTGGGAAAGCAGAGTTTCTGTCGTGGAGCTGTGCAGGCAGTGCCTACATATACCAGGATGCATTGCTTGCAGACAGGTGACAAACCCCTCCTCCATGTAAACTAAAATAAAGTACTCTTGTATATAATTTTTCCCCCCCAGAGTCGGTTTTTTTAATCGTTATGTATTTTTCTTATTCATGCTGATGTTTGTTCATGGGTTATTTTTTTTCCTTATAGGTCTGATTTTAATTGGTTATTTGATGCGTTAAAAACAAAAGGTGTCATAATGATTGACAGTAGTATGAGTGAAATACGGGAAGTCGCTGAGGAGTTAATAGAAGGAACGCTGATTTCACGCCAACTTCCAACGAATCGCTTACAACGGTGGGCGCCAACAGGGATGGTTGTAAAATCAAGTAGCTCACAGGTTGGGTATCGGCTAAAAGCAAAGAAAACCCGCAAAGACAAAGCTTGGGAGTAAATTTTCTCTCTGTTTATGATCATTTATTGCACTTCCTGTTTCCCCCCGGGCAGACGAAAGTTTGTCCCCAAGCATCACGCCATTGCAAAGGGAGGGTGGGAAGGGCCCAAGAGGAAATGGCTGATGGGCGTCTCCCAATATCTGTGATGTCATAGCACTCGAAGGTATCTTAGTCTCTATTGTGACTGCTTATCAACATTGATCTTACACATAAAAACTTGGAATTAAAAAAAAAATTCTCCGAATAATTTGAATTTTTTTTTACTACATTTAACGATTGTTATGAATTGGAGGAAGTGCTTTTATTCTGAAGGGGCCCAGGGCGGAAATATCGCTACTCCTGGAGGCAACGCTAGACGAGAGCGAAACACCAAAAAAAAACATGTTAGCTAGTAACTGAGCAGTTGCCGTTTGAGCCAAATTGTCTCCAACTGCTTGAGCACGTCGCCTAAACCTACCTAAAAAAAAACATTTAATTCAATGTAGCTCACTAAAACCGCCCCGCTAAAGCTCGCCTCGACGTTAGCATCGGGTGACGTCACACAGCGCCGCGGATAGCGCCGTTGACCTCACGAGGCGCAACAACAGCACACCCCCCCCCCCCCCCGGAGTCGGCTCGCTCCCCGCTCCGAGTCCGACATGTCTGACTTAGGGGGGCTGCGCGCTTTCTACGTGGCTCTCTGACCCGCGGACTCTCGTGGCGGTCGGACACCGGTAGTATCTGCTCGCTTGGGGGGTGTTTTTTTTTTTCCTTTTTTTTGGTGTCCGCCTGAGCCAGCCGGGTGAGTCCGAAGTTCCGACATCCGCGAGCCCGTCGACGGACGGAGCCTCCCCCCCCCGGCGTCCACGCTGGCAGCCCCCTGCCTCGACGGCGTCTACCTACCGAGGCAGGAGAATGAGTTCGTGCACCTGGTCGCGGACGAGCTGGAGGCGTTCGGGCGCAGGAGCGACCGCAAGAGGTGCGTAGCTGCCCGCCGCTCGTCCCCCTACTTGGTACTGCGCTTCCCGCGAGGTTACCGGACGACGTCCGTCCTCCATCCCCCCGGGGGGGGGGGGCTTTTCTTTTTACGTCACCGTGGTAACAGCACCGAGTAGTTACACCTGCGGTCAGGCACACAAACGGGTCTAATCAACAGTTGAAACGAAGTTATTACGTGTTTTTTTTCATGTACCAGAGTAACTTGTGTTTTTGTTTTTCACTCTACAACTGACCATGTTGTCTGTCTTGTGATTTTGGACCTTTTTATGGAGGGGTGTGTGTGTGTGTGTGTGTGTGTGTGTGTGTTCCTTGCCTGTTTGTGTTCCTCTGAACTCACGGAGCCATTATTTTTATTCCATTGTACTTTAATAATCCCACGTGGGGAAATTAATTGTCATTTGACCCATCCATTAGTGCACGCACACACACACACTGCATGCATAGTCATTACACACACTGGAGCAGTGGGCTTTTCAGTGTCCAGGGGGAGTTTAGGTGCCTTGCTCGAGGACACTTCGGCCATGTTGAGGGTTGGGTAAAGCGCTGAGACCCCCCCTGGCCCCACACTCAATTTTTCCTGCAGGTACCAGGAAGTGAACCGGCAACCTTTCAGTACCGAGCATATCCGGGCCATGTTTTCATCGAACATAATTCAACAGCGCAGCAAATAAATGCATCTGTACTGGAGAGGTGTTGACATATTTGCGTCGGGACTGTGCTGTACCGGGTTATATTGGGAGGAGTCCCTAATATTTTGTCACTCAAATGCATATAAGTGGGATGACCAAAATATTAGGGACGCCTCTCCGTGTAACCCAGTGCGGTTCAACAGCATCACGAGTTACAGTCTCGGTGACAATCATCGAAAATGGGGGGGGGTTATGTTTTTATTGCCACCGCTTGTCTGTATGTTGTCCAGGATCGTGCAGAAATCTTTTTAAAGTCATTTTCCTGAAACGAGGTGGAGGGGGTGGAAAAAGAACCCATGATAAAAGTGGGTCATATTTGAGCTCAGGCATGAAATTTGACAGGAACCAGACCTCAGTGGAGGTTCCCTGCGTTCCGGAGGGGACGTCCAGCTACAAACGACCTTGCTTGTGCCACGCTAATAGAAAGTAACAGCATCTGACTGTTTGTTTCCGTTGTCATTCCCGTTGTCCGTCCAGCGTGCTCCTGTTCCCCCCTCTACCCAGCAGACTCCGATACCTGATCCACAAGACCACCGAGGAGCTGCCGGAGCTCGCCAGCTTCTCAGTCGGGGAGAGCTGGTGCCGCAGGGTGGTGGTCTGCCATGCCGACCTCAGGTACTCATGTATCCGCAGTGTCCATCAACCAAAAAAAAAAAAAAAAAACAAGAAGCCAAAACTCATCTCTGAACTGTTCAGGCCAAAAATGAGGAGTGGCACATATATGGATTTTATGATATTACTGGAAAAGAAAAAAACTGGTTTATGTAGTTCAGATTAAATGTGTAGAAAATTAGACAAAACATAGCAAGAAGAAAATTTCCAACGTTATTTTAATAAAATTGTCAATGCAACACACGTTCTATGCAAAAGTTTGAGAGAACCGTGCGGGATCAGCCGGAGGCGCCTGCAGGCCGGATCAGATATATTGATTAGAATGTGCCCTTCGCTGTTTGTGCGGC
>CAAKHG010048691.1:0-13410 GCA_901007715.1 Dactylopterus volitans | reverse complement strand
TGTGCGCGCGCGCGCAAAAAAGATGATGTTTTTACCTGCGAAAACGAAACAAAAATCTGCACCCTGCGTACGTCATGGATGCGGCTCGGCAGTGTCGGGCGCGTTACTGTAAAAAAAAAAAAAAAGTGATTAGTTGTGGTTGCTAGTTACTTCTCCCAAAAAGTAACTGAGTTAGTGACTTAGTTAAAGCATGATAAAAGTAACTAACAACAGGGAAAGTAACTGTTGTGTTACATTTGTAAAAAAATTCAAATATGTTAAAGAAACTGGATCCTGGGACCACTTCAACTGAAGCTTTAAATTCAACTGTATGATCAATTACACATAAATACTGAATATTAATTGTGTTTAATTAATGAAATTCACACTTAATAGAATAAATTAAGAGAAAACGCTGGCTACTGATCTAGATTTCACCTTCACATTCTTGCCTTTTATCTCAATGAGGGAAAATTAATGTCCCAACTTCCTGTTTAAAAAAGTCATGAAATTTGGCTCCGCCTTAGCCAATCACCACCGCTTATGCGGTTGCCCCGCCCCCTCTCTCTCCTTCCTCTGTGGCCGAGAGAGCCTGGTCGGATCGCTCGGAAGAAAACGGCTTCAACGAGTTTGGTTGAAGTTTATCCTCGGTAACGGCTGAGGGCGTCGTAACCATGGAAACGGTAACAAGTTTGATTACTCGCTACTGAAAAAAGTAGCGCCATCAGTAACACTTTTTGTTTGTTACGCCGCTATTTGCAGCACTAAAGCCAAGTCAGTTTGGTTTACATCATCTCGGGGAGCTTCACTCTCAGAGCTTCACCTCCACCGGCGGCGGGGGAGAACTCCCTTTAGACGGGTGGATGCGTCAGGCGGAACCAGGCTCCTGTTATTGAATAAATGCATGAGGAGCTATCATGAAGCAAACAAAGGAAAAAAAAAAAAGTCTTCAAATATAATTTTTTCGACAAACAATATGATGCAATTGGATTTCAGTCGGGTTTTTAGGATGATTTAAGACGTGTGTGTTTTTGGGAGAAATAAATTCAACAACAAAAAAATGTCACTTACCTTGTTAAAAATCCTGAAAATGAGGCGTCGGGGAGGATGAATGTGAAAACGGCTGCCAAATGCCGAGAGAGCGCTTCATCATCGAGCACAGAGGCTCTCAGAAATCTGGAAAAAAAACTCCCCAAATCCCCCTTTCTTGGTTTTTGGCTGTTTACCGCCGGCTCCTCGCTATTTTGACAAGTAAATATGGTTTGTTGACGCCAAATCACACCCGCACCCTCGGTGAGGTCGACTGCGAGCAGGAACAACAACTCATGACTAAAACTCTCGACTGACCAAATGCCAGGAAAAACGGAAAAAAAAAAAAGCGTAACCACGTCGCATAAAAACAGCCGCGCCAGAGGTGGGACGACGAGACGAACGCGAGCGACGAAGCGCGGAGAGGCCCAAAACGAGATGAAGGTGTGCGGAGCAGCTGGCGAAAAATTAAAACAGAGCAGCCGGCTCAGAGTCGGAATATTTTATTGATCCCCGGGCGGAAATTACTTTGGGTGCAGATGCTCCATGCAAGAGTAAAAGCGTGTATGCATATATGTAGAAAGCGTATGCAATATGCATGATGTGCATTGAGATGAGCCCGGGCTGCTGGGTCGGAGCGCGGAGTTTTGTAAAGTTTGATGGCGGCCGCGGGCAGGAATGACTTCCTCAGTGGTGCATTTTGCGGGAATTTTGAGTTTTGACCTGAAAAAAACAAAAAAAAGCTCCTGAACATCAGATGCTGCTTTCCCGCCAAATTAAAAGCCGGGTTTTATTGAATGCAGGTAAACATTCTGCAAGCGACTCCGATCGCTTCCTTTTTCTGGTGACGTCATGTCGATGACATGATCAGGCGAGCTAAACAACGGAAAAGAGCATGGAAACCACAGAAACGGCGGTCGGCTATGTTTCTCCCGCGCTCTTTGACGGAGTTTGCAGCAAAGAGAGGCCGACGTGTCACGTTGTGCCGACGTCATCCCGCGAATTAGCGCGCTCACCCCGGTGGAGTCACTTGTCTACGCCGTTCGCAGCCTTTTCCTCCGCCGACGGGAGCCCATTCTTGGCGGGTTCAAGCGGGGTTTTTTTTCCGGCCAACAGGAAAGCGGCTCTAGCGCCGAGGGTGGGAGGCGTCCGTGCGGTGAGTTGGTTTGAGCGTCTGCGGTCGCATCTCTGCAGGGTTAGATTACTGTTAAGCCCAAATCCCTTCGGGCCGTGTGCCATGAATCTCAGACCATGATGGCGGCTGCCAGCAAGTCCACATCGATAGAACCAGCGATGGGACAAATAGCCTTCCTCTGTCCCGGCGGCCTCGGTTCTGTCCCTCGCCGACTGCCTGCGGGCACAAACGCGGGTGGCAGCTAACCTTCTCCCATTAGACCCAAACAGAACAGCGTTTGTGGTCGTAGGCCCCCAGAGTGCAGCTCCCCCCCTTGACCGAGCAGCTCGCCGATCCCCGCCTCCTCCACTGTCCACACTCTTGCCTGTAGGACCTGTCAGACCTTCCCCGCCCTCGTACCCCATCTCAAGTCTGCGGCGGACCTTTCCGGTACGGAAAGCCTCTGTGTCTCATAGCCGCCGCTCCCTCTCCTGAGAGTTGGACCCAAGAGCAGTGCACAGAATCCTCGGTTCAGTTGCCAATTAGTTTTATTCCCTTGTGAGCGACGCAGGGGTTCGGACTGACGAAAAAGTTCATTGTACAGGATATTCCTCAGACTAGTAATCCGAACGCAGTCTCTGGGAAACCGGAGCTCGATGCCGAGCCGGTCCGCGGGGCCTGGGGACGGAGCGCAAGCCCGCGAACACGTATGACTCTGAACCGTAGCTGCCGGGGGTAACGCAGCATTCGGCTTACGGTAAATGAGGAAGTCCAGGCGTGACGTCCAAAGCCGGTGGATCCCACCAGTGACGCCAAGTCGGCGGTGGGGAGCGGGCGGCGGAGAAACCGGGGGCGGGCAGAAGGGTCGAAACCAGGGGAAGTAGTCCGTGGGAGCGAAGGTGCCGAAGTGGAGCGGGCAGCAGAGAAACCAGAGGCAGGCGGGGGAGTCGGAGCCGGGAAGGCAGTCCAGCGGCGCAGACGCGAAGGCTGGGCTCGTGGTCGGGGACGGAAGGCGTGTCCGTAATCCAGGGATCTGGAAAAGCAGGCAGGTCGGGGACAGGCAGGCAGAAAATGTGCACGGAGTTGGGGCTGATGAGGCGGGAGTGGCCGACCGGTGGAGCGGAGCAGAGGCAGAGAGAGGACCTGAGGAGGTCCCCAATGTTGGCTCGGGGTTTGATTGAATCTTTCCCCCCGGTTGCCGTGACCCGTCGCCCCCGCTTCAGACCGCATTTGGTCAAAAGCCCGAGGCGGCTTTGATGCCCCACGCTCCTTCATCCGCTATGCCGCTGCGCCGCCACGCCGCCGCCGCCTCACGAGGCAGCTGGAGCCCTGCAATTATTTCTTTGCTCACATTAGAATTCATCTTGCGAGGCTCCAGACCAAAGTGTTTGTTCCCGTTTGGCCCGGCAGGTAAGCGCGGGTGCCGCTGCAATATTTGTCATGTCTGAATTGGGGAGCGCGCCGCGGTCGAGAGCAGAGCGCTTAACAGCAGCCACGACTTCTCTTTCTCACCCTTTCCCTGACTGTTTATTTAACCGTCGGCGGGTAAATAAATGCGGGTACTTCTGGGGCTGATTTCCCAGGATGACCGCACGCCAAAATCTCCACCCCCCCCTCCCCCGCCCCCTCCGGCGTCGTGGTGATTGCTGCTGTAACACTCGTGGAACGCGGCCTGGCGCCTCGCCGGGATCTGCAGGGATGCCCCCCCCACCATGTGTGTGGCTCATAGCATTAGCGGTGCGATCACGGATGCATGAGGCACCCATGCTAACGGCACTAACACCGACCCCCCCCACCCACCCACAATTACCCATCCCCATACACGCCTCCTCCTCCTCTCTGGCCCACAGGACAGATTTCCAAAAAACCAATTTAGAAACGTGGACTCGTCGGACCACAGCGGACCTCTCCGCTCTGCTTTCTTCGTCGCAGCAATTTCACAATAAGGGCGTATATATTAAAAAAAAAAAAAGTTTCAGTGCGAGCCTAAATATACACAAATATGTGTATTTTTTGTGTGTGTGTGTGTTGTGTTGGACATAGTTTTGAAAAGGAAATTCTTATTTATTATCACATTCTGTACATTTCAACAGCACTGCAACATTTTTAGACCACGATGGTTCCGTTTTTTTACTAGATCACATCAGATTAGATTAGATCACTTTATTAATCCCACGACATTGCAATTTACTGGCTACAGCGGCAAACTTAAAAAACTTAAAAATTCGCAATATGCAGTAAAGAAATAAAATCGGCAAAACCGACGAACAGACAAAACATTGTAAACATGCACAATAAACGGACAAAACTCCAGCTAAAACTAGCTAACCGGGTACCAAAGAGACCAGAATATAAACAAGATTGAATATTATCATTATTATTATTATTATTATTATTATTACTGAAACTACGGCAGGCACTCACCAGTACTCTGGTGCCGGCTGACTCGCGGGCGGGTGGTGTGGGGGGGGCCCGTCTTGTCTGTTTCGATTACATTATCATCAGTTCTGCTCCGCCGGCGCCTCATTAGCGCCGCACGCACGAGCGTCCCTAACAGCCGATTAGACGCCGCCGCCTCGGAGCCAAAAATATGAAAACGCCGCGTCATCTGAACCCGTCTCGTCCGCAACGGCAAGAAACTCCCGGCCGTTGGCGTGTTTCATAACAACTGTGTCCACCTGTCGCCGCATTTGGCACCGGAAGCGCCGCAGCGCGCGGGAGACTATTACTGGCTCGGAAATCTCCGAAATCTTCCCTTTCAATCTGGCTAAATGAGGTCTTGTTTTTTGTTTTTTTTTTCTAAGCATGGAAGAAAGTAAAATTCTGTCTCAGAGGAGCCACTGGCGGTTTTTCAAAGCCGCGGAGACCGTTTATTGAATATTTTAATAACCTGTCAGCATCCCTGCAGATTAGAGCGATAATGGATAGCGGTTTGTTTTTGGGGCTTTGGGTTTTTTTCTTTTTTTCTGGCTCCTTCCTGGGCTTGCTGGGCGCTTCGGGAAGGTTGTTCTGACCCGGGGTGCTGGTGAGTGGCGGCCCAGGAACGGGGATGGTTTACTCCCGCTTTACGAATTCAATCGTTGGCCTGCATATGACTTTTTTTTTGCTGCTGGTGTTTGTTAGCGGGCCGATGCTAACTCCATCCTCTGCTCTGCTACTCTCTCAGCCCGAATCGTTGTCTAATCCCCTGTGAGTCTGTATTTAAGGGGGAGGTGAGGGAGTTTTTTTCCCGTCTATTTTCCATTTATTTATTCATATCCTGAGTTGTGATGTTTTTGTTAAGTACATTATGTAAAATGCAAAATAAAGTCTTGAAGATAAAACTTGTGAAAAAAAAAAAAAAACACCCCTCGCCAAAGTTTCGGTTTCTACCGCGAGTGACGCCGGCCGAGGTCGAGAAGGAGGCGCGGCGGTCTGCTTCTAAACGAAGGTGTCGCGGCGGTGCCGTGATTTCACGCCCGCGTTGTCGAGGGGACGCCGTCCGCCGCTCCTCCGAGCACTCCGAGTCATTCTTGTCCTTCAAACTCGCTTTTCATTTACGAAGTACGCCGGTGGACCTTGTTCCTCGGCTGCCATCTTGGCTCGGCGGCGCGACACGGCCGCCTGTAGCCGTCACATCCGCCGACGGAAGGACCAAAGAGTTTGGTTGGCACCTGGAGGCTACTTGATTTAGCTTCCAGTGACCCGGACAGGCGCGAGGGCTAGCGGACCGCCGTCGTGAGTGACGCCGGCGGCGCCGACCCAGCGCGAACGTAACCACATGACTCCGAATCACCTTTAGGGGCTGAAGCTGACCCGAGGAGACCCTCCATCAGCTGCTCGCACGTAACGGAGGGGCCCCACGTCTGAGAGATGGCTTCCCCTCCGGGCCTCTTATCAGAAACAAACTCTTAATGGATGGAACAGACTAGAAGCCCAAAAGGATAAAGTCCCCTAAGGGTGCGACGTCAATAACAGGTCCGAAAAAAACAAAACAAAAAACAAGAGCGTTAGACAAATGGACAACAATCACATGCTGTTGTTCTCTCTTTTTCTTCCATATGTTCCTCTTTTGCCTTGAGAATAAAATCGCCAGGCTGGGCATTGAAAATCTTGCTAGATTGTTGCGTTTTATATATTTTATTAACCACTGCGCCTCCTCTCCCGCGCTCTCCCTCGGATAATTAACGACAGTTCAGTGTCACGCAGCTGCAACAATATGAATGTGTGCCCCATGTGGGAGGGGTTGTTGGTGAGTATAGTATAATTTCGTCGGCAATGCTCCGATTTGTGCTTTTGTGCGTCTTCACGCAGGTGTAATAATGACAAATGCGGCGCAAGGAGACTTTAAACTCCCTAATGTTTGTTCGTTGCCGCCGGATCCAGACCCTTCTCAGGAGAGACCCACCGCGCGCCGAAGGCTTATTATTTCCGGTCCCCCTTGAATGGGTTTCAGTCACGCCGATGTCCGCTGATGTCAAAAATGTGACACCGTTACGCGTCTTTTTTATTTATTTTTTTTGTGTCTGGCTTCTATTATCTACATCCTCCAGATGCTTTTCCCGTCCGTCATGTTCGGGTAATGAAGGATCACTCGCGAAGCCAGTCGGCACACGCAAGGTTGCCCGTGGGCATCCCGGGGGATGGGGGTCGGGGGGCAGTGGATGCATGAAGGGGAAGTAGCGCTTCGGACGGCATGGCTTTAAGTGCCGCGCCGCATTTAAGCGCATTAGCCGCATACTTCGAGAGGTGCAACGAGGCGGATCGTGTCGCCCATTGAAATCCATGGAGACGCGGGAAGGTGAAACCTAGCATCTGGATGCGCACACCTCCGCTTAAGCGCGATGGGTTCAATTATCAGCAGGGGAGCGTCCCCTCTTTCGGCTCCCGATCGCCGGATTCCGCCCCTGTCGCGTCCCAGAAGCTGCCTCTTTTTCCCCGTCCAGGCCTCACCACTTCCACAGAGTCACTTCTCCGCTAAAGGTTTTTCATGGCTCGCTGAGCAGTAGGTGGGCGGCGGCGCGGCCCTGAGCTGCCGGCGAGAAGGGTGCATCTCGGTTTAACATGGACGAAGGCGCCGTTGCGTAACCGAAGCCGCCGCCCGCTGCGAGCGGCGTCGTTTTCATTGAGGATTCAAGACAAGTTACCGGTAACATTATTGGCACTCATGTCTGTTAACTACCCCCGGGGCTGTCGAGCCGGAGCGCCGCATGGACAAGCACGCTCGGGATGCGGAAGGGGGCGACCTCGAACGGCCTTTCTCGGGCTGAGTCGCTCGGCGATGGACTCCTCCGGACGACGGCGCTCAAGCGCCTCTTGCTCCCGATCTCGAGCACAAAAGTCCTTATTGTTTGGGGCAACTCTGAGCGACTCCTGCGGTACTTTTACTGGGGGGAGGTTATTGCGGTTATTATTGGTTATTGGTTTGGGGACTGGGACTCGGCGAACCCGGCTGCTAAACACTGCAAGCGGTGCGCTCCGACTGCTCCACCAAGTGTCCCGCAGGTTTGAGGGTCCTCCTTCTTGGTCCTTGTGGGTCCTCGGCTGGCGGACCAAGCTAATATCAGAGCTGCGTGTTTTGGTGCAGTGTGGACGGCGGTAACTGCTGGTGGTGGTGGTGCTGGGTTGGGTCTTTTCAGTGGAGGTTCTCTCCTTTCAAAGTTCTCATCGTACCCCCGTACAAGGGTTCTCCAGGTCTCCCTTTTGGTTGCAAGCATCTTCCCGGGTCTTGAGGTCTGTGTGGCACTTTTTTATGATGTTGTCCTCCTACCTTTTTCCCGCCGCAAGCTGTGAGTAGACCATTCACGCGACTGGTGGTAAACCTCGGTTCATTTTCATGGACTCGAGTTAGTCTGAGTGACTCCGTTCAGTGATCCGGTTCACTTGAGTCACTTGAGGCAGTGTTTTTGCTGCCCACCCCCCCAAAAAAATTAAAATCAAAAGAAAAAAAACAAAACAAAAAAAACAGTCACAAATAACAACAAATGGAACAAAAAACATCAATTATAGGTTTACAAAAATGAAATATGTTAAATGTAGAACTACAACTAAATAGAACCAAAATATGCAAAAGTTGTATAAGTTGAATTTATAGCAATGACAAAGAAATACAAAATAGCATGAAACGCTACAAAGATGCAAATTCAGCAAATTAGAAACACTAAGAATGAAATAATGTTAATAAAAATACGTTCAACTTAATACTTTGATTCACTGACTAGAGTGATTCAGTGAACCGGATCATCTGAGTCTGCCGTGTTTCCGGTGAGTCCACTAACCGGCCTTGTGTACTTAGCATTAGCCAGCCAGAGGACTCTATGGATCCGGGTTCATGGAGACCTCGGATTCAGTACGAAGATTCGGATCGTTAACCCGGTTCCAAAGAGCAATTGGGTGCTCAGTATCTTTCTCAAGGACACCTTGACGCGGTCGCTGCCGGAACCGGGATCGAACCGGCAACCTTCCGGACACCAGATGGCCGCTCTACCGACTTTTGGTCGGCCTGGGTTAGAACTGATTTCCAGTTTTAAAAAAAAACGAGTATATGATGAGTCCTCCTTCTCGTGGTCTGATGTCAGGCTCGGCTCTGCTGCGGGCCGGCGCGCGCTGCTCATGTCAAATTGTTGACTAAGATCTGGACGTTTTTTACAAATGAGCAGCACTTGGTTTCGTGCCGCAGGAGTGATGCACCAGATCTTTTTTTTTTTTCTTTTTTTTTTCGTTCGAGCGTGAACTGATTCAGATGTGGAAAGAGTGCTTGAGAAAAAAAAAAAAAGCGGTTTTGATTGTGCAACACTTGTCCATTACTCATACCATGAGAATTTGCCGTGACCTCAACAGCTCATTGTAGCTACCTTCAAAGCTGTTAACTTTGCATGTGTGGGAGGGTTGTAGATGCGGGGCAGGCTAATGCGTGCATGAGTATTTGTGACTGCGTGTGTGTGTGTGTGTGTGTGCGCCTCTGGTAGCTGGGTGCTGTTATGGACTCGCCATCGCCTCCTTTCTGCCGCGTACGGACCCGCTGCACGAGCGTCGGTGAAAAAGGCCGAGCGCGCGGGCACCCACGTGTCTGCGGCCGGCAACGCTGTTAGCGCCGGGGCAACATGGGAGAAGCTTGCTCCTATTTTTGTTTTGTTTTTCCAAGAAAAGTCATAAAGTCTTTACACAGAGAGGCTTTCTAGCGCACAGCTGACATATGAGAGGAGAGTCCGTTTAAACCCGATCCACCTTTCCCTAACCTTAACCAAATTGTTTTCTTGAGGCAAGTAGATACACCGATCAGCCATAAGATTATGACCACTGCATGTTCATAATACAATATTATGCAAACAGCCCTGCAATAAATTGTGTTGAATATGTTTGAGAGAGGTGTTGACATATTTGAATGATTGTTATATGGGCTGTAATTTGTGATGCTGTTGGACTGTGCTGGGTTACACTGAGAGGCGTCCCCTCATGCATATGAGTGACATGACCATAAAATTCTAACTGAAGGGAGAATCCATTGCAGGGCTGCTGCATCGCGCTCTATGGCAAACATGCAGTGGTCGTAATGTTATGGCTGATCGGGTGCACCTTTCCTAAACCTGGCCAAACCGCGACGGGAAACCGAAACCACAACCTGCAACCCAGACGCGAACCATCATCATGACCGTGACGATAATGAAGTGAAAGCGACGGACCAAAGTCCGCAAACGGCGAGTGTACATCATAACCATCATAGCACAAGATTCAGAGCCCGCCTCCCCGGGTGAAATCCTGCACCTCTACAATTGCACGATCCCATTTATCAGAGGCTCTTATCCAGAGTGACTTACATCTAATGACCTAATTCCTGCGCCGAAGCCATTTACCCGCCGCTAACCGCTCCCTTGGTGGGCCTCGGCACTCGTTTGTGGAGATGAGTGGGTGGAGGGGTCGCCGGGTGTAAATAGCCGCATAGCAGGCATGTGATGTTTCTCAGGCAGGTGCAAACAGACTATCAGCTCTGCTTTCCTGATCTGATTTGTACGGGTGTGGGGGCGTCAACCAGAGGCTCGTGGTGTTGCTCAAGGACGCCACGGCCGTGGGATCAAACCGGTAACACCTCCTGGAACTTTAAACTCATGTGTCAATTATACATAATTAAAGTGAATATTAAATATGTTTAATCAATGAAATCAAAACGTAATAGGATAGATTATTAACAGCAAACATTGTATACTAATCTATTTTTAATGTAGCTGTGGGACAATGTGAGACAAGCGGAGGTGGAGAAACACTTTTGTTCCTGCAATAATCATATTTCACCTTTACATTCTTGCCTTTTATCTCAATGAGGGAAAATTAATGTCTGAACTTCCTGTTTAAAAACGTCACCTTTGGATGATCTGGGCTCGCCGTTGCTGCGTGTGTGTGTGTGTGTGTGTGTGTGTGTGTGTGTGTGTGTGTGTGTGTGTGTGAACAACACCCGCCCATCCCCACCTCTGGTTGGCTTACCAAGAAACGTTACTCCACCTTAGCCAATCACCATCACTTGTGCGGTTGCCCCGCCCCCTCTCCTCGCCCTCCTCCGTGGCTGAGAGAGCCTGGTCGGATCGATCGGATGAGAACCGCCTCGACGAGTTTGGTCGTCGTAACACGCCGCATTTCATTGCTGGTAACGACAATGGCCTCGTAGCCATGGAAACGAATTACCGTTCTGATTACTCGCTACTGAATGAAGCGACGGGGTCAGTAACAAGGTTTATCTGCGGCGCCGTTCTTCCGTCCCTGCCGGTTACTGGACTCATATACAATGTTGCAAGGTTACAGTTTCATTTAGCTTTTATCCAAAGCGACGCACATCTGGGAGATAATACGACACAAGCAGGATCTAGTCAAGAGAGAACCGCATAAGTAAGTGCTCAAACAAAGACTGAGTCCAGCAGGACGTAGCTGCCAACCGGCAGTGCACAGAGGCAGTGATAGAGGGCTTTTTTTTTCTTCTTCTCAATATGTTGGTTCAGGTGCAAAGGTGCTCCTGGAAGAGCTGGGCCTTTAGGCCTTTCTTAAAGACAGCGAGGGACGAACGGAGTTAGCTAACTCATTCCACCACCCGGGAACCACAGACGAGGCCAATCTGGTTATTGACTCAGAGCCTTTTTTGGGACGGCAGAACCAGGCGCCTTTCATGAGCAGATGGTAGCGAGCGGGAGGGCGTGTAGACCTGGATGAGGGAGTTCAGGCAGGTGGGAGCCTCTCTGGTTGCTACTTTAAATGCGATTGCTGGCGCCTACAGGGGAGCCGGTGCAGGGCTCTGAGCAGCCGTTTTAGGCCTGATTGAAGACCGGATGCGCCGCCACATTCTGGATCACCTGCAGAGGTTTGGTGGTACAAGCCGGGAGCCCCGCCGGTAGGGAGCTACAGTAGTCAATGCCTGATATGACCAGCACCCGGACCAGGCGGGGTCTGACCCTCCTGATGTTGTAGAGGGTGAAACCGCACGATTGGGCAGCTGCTGCCACATCTGACCTGAAGGTTAGTTGGTCACCAACCACGACACCCAAGTTTCTGGCAGATTTTGTGGGCACAGGTTCCGGTTGAGTCGAGCTGGACGTTCATCTGCCGGCGTGTGTCGAGGGGACTGGCTCGGTCTTCCAGAGGTTAGCGAACCAGCGTGTGCGAGTTCGCGTTTCTGAACCTCCAGCTTAAGAAAAAACTGTCGCGGCGCCAGTTTTTAAAGTTTGATTGAGTCGGCGGAAGAAAAACAAACTTGTCACATAACAGGAGACGGACGGGCTGCATGATTGAGCTCGCGCCCGCGAAGCTGATGAGCCTCCCGCTATTCAGCAATATTAGATTTAACATCCGAGTTGGGTCGGGCTTACAGGAACGATCCATAACTGACATTCTTTGTCTCTATTACAGCGGGGCTAATCTAATCTCATCGCCTAAATCTTTTTAGAGTCCATAACTGGTTTTCAATTGCAAGGGGGGGGAAAAAACAAAAACCCCGTTCTGAACTTTGTGGAGTTCAGTGTCCCGGCGTGGCCGGAAAGGAGCCCGGATTACTGTTACTGGACTAATAAATCCCACTTAGAATTTAAGGCATATCAATCCCGGAGTTTGGAGTGTAAGACCAGATGCATCTTTGTAGCTTTATGTGCGGATTTACTTCACAGCGCAGGCTGATGAATTAGGCCGATAACCAACACTTTAATTACTTTAAAAATAAAAAAAATAAATTAATCTCTCATTAGCCAGACACACCGTCTCATCTTTACCCATCTTTGCTTACGGCGTTTTGCTTTTTCGTTTTTCATTTTCATGACTTTCAGCGCTCACGGACGGCGGGCTGCGTCGAAAGAAAGTGGTTGCTAAGTGTGCTTTGATTTCGTGCATTAAATGCGTTATGTTAAAAAAAAAAAAAAGAAGAAGAAGAAAAAAATAATAACAATAAAGGCTGGAGCTGAATTTGAGGAAGGAGCTGCGAGCGTTAAATGGCTTCTATCTGTAAGTCAGAGAGGTTCAGACGTCTTCAGAATCACCTACTTATGAAAATGAAAAAAAAAGCCACCTCGATATTCAAGATATATACAGACAGGAGAGATGATCCCGGAAGATTAGCTTAACCACACGTCTACGGGTCACAAACGCTAATGCACTTGTAGGTTAGCGCTCAAAATAGACGATTAGTGGACGCTTATTTGGTTGCCATGGCGCCTGTCGTTGGGTGGGATATATTAGGAACCGAGTGAACATTTTGTCCCCAAATTTGATGTGTTAGAAGCAGGAGAACTGGGTGAGTGTGAGGATCTGAGCCACTTTGACAAGGACCAAACTGTGATGTCCAGACGACCGGGTCAGAACATCTCCAGAACTGCAGCTCTTGTGGGGGGTTCCTGGTCTGCAGTGGTCCTAGAACCTATCAAAAGTGGTCCAAGGAAGGAAAAGAGGTGAACCGGTGACAGGGTCATGGAGGCCAAGGCTCACTGATGCAGGTGGGGGGTGAAGGCTGGCCAACAGTCCAGCTATTGGAGCTCAGACTGCTGGAACAGTTGCTGCTGGTTCTGCTAGAAAGGAGTCAGAACACACAGTCATGGCGGTTTGTTGTGTGTGGGACCAGTCAGGGTGCCCATGCTGACCCCTGCCCACTGCTGGAAGCACCAACAATGGACACGGGAGCACCAGAACTGGACCACAGAGCAATGGAAGAAGGTGGTCTGGACTGATGGATCAGGTTTTCTTTTAGAAAGGTTCCTGAGGAACACATGGCAACAGGATGCAGTCTGGGAAGAAAGTGATGCTTTGGGCAATGTTCTGCTGGGGAACCTTGGGTCCTGCCATCC
>CAAKHG010048690.1:0-18461 GCA_901007715.1 Dactylopterus volitans | reverse complement strand
ATAATCCGGCATATATATATATATATATATATATATATATATATATATATATATATATATATATATATAATCGCCACAAAGCATCGTGGGATGCCGCGGAGGTCAAAACGCGAAGAACGCTAGGAACGGCCGGCGTCCACCTCCAGGACTGTATGAATTACCCAGCAGCCACTGCAGCCCTCTGTGGAGGAGTGAAAACGCAACCTACAGACGTGACTGTTTACGGTTAATTTAGCATAAAAAAAACAAAAACAAAACAATGATCTTTAAGCCAGACACGCTAACAAACTAAACTAATGTCCGATCGGCGCCAGTCTGCACCACTTAGCGCCCCCTGGAGGCCTCCAGAGCACCTTAGTGCAAGTTTTTTTTTTCCTCTCTCCTGCGTTGCCTTTCGGAGTTAGCGTGTTTTTATTTTTGCAGCCTCTCCATATTTGCGCCACAATTCATGTCGATACAGGTTTTTGTTTCAAATTTGCAGCTCATTTCTGCTACAGGAAGTGTTTCGGGCCACGGAAGCGATTAGTACATGACGTGAATCGTACTAGTCATGTTTCCAAGAGTTTTAATCGTATCTCTTTTTTTTTCCCATTAAAGGTTGCAGCCCTCTGAAAAGCTCCCTTTCCAGCCTCTTTACACCCAATGAAGGATCCCCGGGAACAACGTCAAAACCCTTTTTCGGTTCCACAACACGGCTCGCGCTCGGATCCGCGTCTCCTCAGGAAGGTCGCGTCAACATTAACCAACTTTTATTCTTCTTCATGGGTGGCAGGCTACCATCTTTACAGACTCGAATGAGCACAAGTTCTTTAAATAGCATAATTTTAAGACAAATAATCATTAAAAAAAAACAAAACAACTCAACTTTACAAAAGAGTGAATATAAACCGCAACATCACAACGTCTCTGGTTCATTTTTACAATCAGTAAAATAATTTCCAAAAAAAAAAAAAAAAAACGTTTAAAAGGCGCCTCGCCGGATTCGCACGGGTTCTCCTTCTCAGCGTTCCAGTCATTTTAAGTCAGGTTAATTTTTAAAAAGCTTAATGTTTAACGGCGCCTCGCCCCGGGCCCGCCCTCCCTGCGCTCAGGGCAGGAGGCGCGTCGGTCGGCTCGGCGGTTCCTCTCTTGTGCGCGTCGACATGCAGTTTTCACGTTTTCATAAAATGTCAAGAACGATCGCAGAAAACATCGTACGAGTAGGATCATGCAATTAAGTCGTCATATTGAGAGAGAAAAAACATGGCAAAACGCAACCGATGGACATAAACGAAAGGCTGTCAACTTCAGTTCATGCTTGAAAACACCTTCCAGGTACGAGCGTCCCTCTAGATTTTAAAGGGAGTGAAGAAAATATTACATAACATTCCGGATGCATACAGTGTTGGTGATGATCCGTTTTTTTTTTTGTTTTTTTTTTGGACCGAAGCAGATCGACAGACTGGATATGTGCAGGCTCCAGAAAAGGCTCAGTGTCACAAGGGAACGTCAATATCGCGCCCCCCCCCTTCGTGGGCGCCCGTCAGATCACTGACATGCGGCGTTTGGCCGAAGTACAGTTCAGCGAACGGGAAAGAGCCTCGACCGCAAACACACGGCAGCGCCGGATCTCACGTCGGCGTGTCATGAGAGGGCATCCAGCGAGGGGTCGGCCATGTCAAAGTGTAAAACCAGCCCTTTATAAAAATCGGAGGTGACGGGGTTGCCATGCTTCCATCTGCCGCGTTCCCCCCCCAAAGCCGGGCGACGCGTAATAAGACGGCGATCGGCCATAACATTACGACCGCCGCGTGTTTGCCGTGGGACGCAACGCAGCAGCCCCGCGATAGGTTGATCCCCACTCGTGAGGAGCTTCACGCGGGATTTTTGTTGATTATGCTCGGGAGAGAGGCGTCCGTGGCTCTTCTGGAACCGTGCTGAGAGCTGTCCCTAACATTTTGGTCACGGTGGGGGTGAGTCAGCCGCGGGGCTGCCGCCTTTATGCTCTGCGGCGAGAGCATGCGGCGGTCATAATGTTACGGCTGATCGCTGTGCACTTAAGGCAAACATTTTCCAGCAGTTAAGTCCTTCACACCGCCATCGCGGGGGGGGATGGGGGGCGAAAATAGTCACGATAGAGAATGTTTAAGCGCGTACAAACCTGTATTGTGGTCACTGAGCGACAACGCTGGTAGGTGTGTCTGAGTGGAGTTTGTACTGTTAAATAAAAAAACAAACAAACCCAACATTCCCAGAAATTACTGTTTTAGCGGAAAATCCCGCGTATTGCCGCCCTCCAGAGAGTTGAGGAAAATCATGGACCAGCATGTTGGAGGGACGTCTTGAGATATTTGTGGGTGCAGAATCTGCTGTGTCACCATTAAAATTGGCCAATGGAGACAAAAATTAAAAAAAAAAAAAAAAAAAAAAAAGGGGGGATGGGGACACATAAAGCATGTAACGGCTGGGTCATGTAGGATTCTGGGGGGAATAAAAAGAGAAGCAGGACGGCCCTGAATTCAAGTCTTGTGGGCTCGGGTCTTCTCTGTGGTTGAAGAATAAAACCCTGCTGCATCAAACTCCAGTGACTCCAGTCTTTTTTTTTTGTTTTTTTGAGACTTCTTGGTGCCTTGCTGGAATATTGGCGCGCGAGCCAGAGCCAACTGTAAATGATGTTCTTCGAAGGCAATATAAAGGCGTTTGCAAATAATCATAATAATAATAAAAAAAAGAAAGTACGAGACAAAAACAGCCTCCTCATTGATGATCAGGCGTTTAGCAGCGTTCCGGTGGAATTCCATTGATGTTTACATACATGGAACTTCTCTTCCTCCCTCCCCCTCACACTTAGTCTGCCGTTGCATAATTCAGAAGTTGTGTCGGTTGTCGAGTAGGTTCAGGGCAGCGAGAGCCCCCGTCCGCCCCCCCACCCACCCCAACCAAATACACAGCTTCTTTTGTGTGCTAATAAAAATTCCCCATTTCCAGTGATTTCCCAAAGGGACCTCTACGACTTCCACCATCACATTATTTCAGATTTCTTGTAATTTATTTTCTGAATGACAGAGGAGGCGTTTTTACTAGCCCCCCCCCCCCAATTTTTCTGCCCAGTCAAAGCAAGAGGAGGATGAGGAGGTAGAGCGGGAGGAGGAGGTTGTCTATTTGGGAGGTGTAGGCCTCCAGCATGGCCACCAGGGTGATGGAGCCCACGATCCACGAGTAGGTGGAGTTGAGGTTGATGCTCCCGTCGAAGATGAGAAACATGGCCACGGCGATGATCTGGGCGAACACCGACGTGGCGGTTCCCTCCAGCGTCTTCTTGGTGCCGGGCCAGCGGATCTCCCCCATGGTGCTGCCGAACACCGACGCCACCGTGTCCCCGACGCCCACCGCCAGCACGCCGGCGTAAGGCACCAGGCCGCCGGCGCCGAGCAGCGTCCCCTTAGGGGCGCAGGGCCCCGGGAACAGCCAGATGGGCAGGGACATTCCCAGCAGCAGGTAGATGTGGGTCAGGATGAGGGGCCCGGAGTCCCGCTCGTCCAGGAACAGGGTCAGCAGCTGCCGGAGCAGCTGGCCCAGCGGCCTGATCCGGAAGTAGCGCACGTACTCCAGGAACAGGAAGGCCGC
This sequence comes from Dactylopterus volitans, assembly GCA_901007715.1. Taxonomy (NCBI): domain Eukaryota; kingdom Metazoa; phylum Chordata; class Actinopteri; order Syngnathiformes; family Dactylopteridae; genus Dactylopterus; species Dactylopterus volitans. The sequence continues at coordinate 14,855 of CAAKHG010048690.1, read as the reverse complement.
CAGGCAGCCCACCGAGGCCACGTGGAGCAGCTGCCTGTCGTACACCAGCCCCGGAACGTACGTGGCCACCACGATCAGGTGGAAGTACTTCCTGACCACCGTGGAGGCCTGGTGCTTCTTGGAGCCCGACTGGCGCTGGTAGTTCTGGTGCAGAACCACGGCGGTGGCCACCACGCTCAGGAGCAGCCAGTACGCCAGCAGGCACAGTCTCCTGTCGTTGAGCGTGACGAAGTCAAAGAGCCACATGATGGGGTGGCGGCCGATGAAGAGCGAGAGCCACGGCAGGAGGATGCCCAGGCTCAGGACGGCCGTCATCATGTGGAAGAAGAGCGAGGACACCCAGGTCTCGGACTCCATGAAGCAGAAGAGCAGGGCGAAGAAGACGCCCAGCAGCAGCGAGCCCACCACGATGACCGGCAGGAAGTAATTGACCGGGTCCCCTTTGACCTCCGCCAGGTTGAGGGAGCGCTTGATGAGCTGGTTGACGATGAAGCTGATGCCGCCGACGATGAGCAGCGCCTCCCCGGGCGTGAAGCAGCGCGGCAGCAGGTAGAGCACGATCAGGCTGAGATAGACGAAGATCAGCAGCACCTCCAGCACCTCGATGACCTCCGACACCGTCAGCGTCTGCTTGGTGGTGTAGAGGATGGCGCTGGCGGCCAGGCCGGCTATCACGCAGGTGTTGGTGGGCACCGGCCGGGTGATGCCCAGCGCGATCAGGGAGAGGAAGAGCGCCAGCATCATGCCGGTGATGGTGACCACCATGGAGAAGCGCTCGAAGTAGACGTTGCCCGAGGCCGAGCACTTCTCCCTCAACACCAGGCCCAGCAGGGGCATCACCATGGAGGCCGGCACGATGCCGCTGTTGGCCGAGGGCCGGAACTGGAAGACCGCGCCCCCCGACCGGAGCAGGCGGTCCCACTTGTGCTGAACGTAGAAGGCCTGGATGATGAGGGCCACACTGCACCAGGAGTGCTGGTTCCACACCGCCAGGTGGACGCACAGCACCACGGCCAGAACGACGGCCGACTCCACCAGCACGGCGTTGATCTGCATGGCTGCGGCGCGGCGTGGCGGAAGCTCGCGGGCGGGCTGATCTGAGCAGGCGGTCAGTGACGATGAAGGCCCTCGGTCAGTTCCTCCCTCTGGCAACCATGATCGGTCTGCCGGGCGCTTTCCACTCGTTGGGGATGTCTGGAAAAATAACAGAGGCATCAGCAAACAGAAAAAAAGGTAGCAGCCAAGAGGAAGTCAGCGCGCCGTAGATTAATGGTGATGACTCATAACAAGCATAACATGACGATGCATGTTTGCCATGAAATATAACACAACAACCCCGCGATAGATTCTCCCTTCACACTTTGGGAATATATTCTTGTATCGTTTTGGCATCGTCTCCTCGAGTGTGTTGACCTAACTATGGATCATCTCCAGCATCCCGACAGGTCAGCTCATCTTCACCCTTTGGAAGGCAACATCTCCAATTCTTTTCATCGCTTGTAGCGTGGATGCGCAGATGCAGGATTATGAATTTGGGGCTTCAAATGACATGTTCAGCGTTTACGGAGATTATCGTTCTTTTTTTTTTTTTTTTTTTGCACACCGATCAGCCATAACATTATGACCAGTGCACGTTTGCCGTATCATGCGATGCAACGGCCCTGCGATAAATTATGTGTTGTGTATTTATTGAATCTGTATGGAGAGAGGTTCTGACATATTTTAATGATCGTTAGAGAGACTATAATTTGCGGTGCTGTTGAAATGCACCGGGTAACACTGAGTGGTGTCCCTAATATTTTGGCACCCTAACGCATCTGGGTGTGGGTTGACCAAATTATTAGGCGATTATTATTAGACAGCATATAGTTATAGGGTTTCCTGGCCTCAACCAATCTGATTCTGACCATCGAGCGGGATGCTGAAAAATCACTCTGAGGGGTGTTGACACATTTGAATGACTGTTACTGGGACTTCAATATGTGGTGGAAGTGTGCTGCGGCGCGCTTGAGTGGCGCCCCTGGTTTTTTGGCCGCCCCGCTCATGCATATTTGGCTGCCCGGAATATTAGGGACACCTCCCGGCTCTCCAGTTCAGCAGCATCACGAATGACAGTTGCAATAATAATCTGCGCCTGAAGGGAGAATTTATTGCAGTGCTGCTGCTGCGTTGCACTCTATGTTGAACACGCAGTGGTCGTAATGTTATGGCTGATCCGTTCGCCTGACCGAATTGCGAAACGGGTGAACCTTGGCCCTACTTTATCTGTCGTCGTGAACTCTGACCTGCGCTGGAATCCTCAGCTGGTGGCGAAACGCACGCCCGTGTTGCATCAACCTTTTGTTCCTGCGTGTGTGTAAGTGTGTGTCGGGAGGAGGAGGGGGGGGGCTGCTGCAGGTTATGGTGACCCTCCCCTCCCGTGCTGAATCAGCTGCCTCATGACCGTGTGACCGCCGGATAAAGGTGCGAGAGAAACACGCAGCCCCCCTTTTAGTGTTTTGTTTTTAGAGAGCATCGCCCAGGCAGGCAGGCAGGCAGAGGCCGGCCAGAGCTCGCCCGCCCGCCCTCAGCCGGGAGCACGTCCTTGTGCGAGCCAGTGATGCTGCAACCTCGAGCGGCGGCGGCAGGCTAACGGCGCCGCGTCGGGCTGGTTAGCAACGGCGGCGCCGCGGAGCACCGGGAGTTGGGAGAGAAAACGCGTGAAAGCTGCCGGTGCTTATCGGAGCATTTACGTACCTACATGAGCGCGGGGCAGAGGGGCGAAGAGGCGGCGGCGGCGGCGTCCCCCGTTTCCGGCGGATTTGGTTCCTTTGTCAGCTGTCGCTCCTCTCACACCCAGTAGGAGGGGGCCATGTTTGACAGCCGGGTCACGTGGTACACGGGAAAAAAAAGAAGATCGACCCAAAATGCATCATTCTTCAGTTGTTTTAAGTTTTTACATCTACGAAATGAATTAATAAACTTTATCATCGACAAAAAGCCACATATATGCGATTTAATTTGCTTAAAGTGACCCCGCATTATCACACTATCGCTGGTTAAATATAACAAAACCAATCAAACAGCTGCTTCAGTAGAAAAAAAAACAATAATTAAAAAAAAAAAAGTCCAGTACGATGCTATAATCGTCTGCAGCCTCTAAACTGGGACGTGCGGAAAGACAGAACGTGAAATAGTGGCGAGGGAAGACGCGGCGGAGAGGATGGCGACGGTGGTGAAAGTCCACAAGATGGCGGCTGCGCGTCAAGAAAGAGGCTGAAATAAACGGCGAGGAAGAAGAAGAAGAAGAAGCAGAAGACGGCGCAGGCGCAGAGGGCGGCGATGACGACATCATCAGAGTAGCCAATCACATACCAGGAAAAAAGATGGCGGAGTCGGAGTGGAGCGTCAGGTAAGCTAATGCACTCCAACTTTAGCTGGCGGTCGCATTGATTAAAACGGTTTTTCACATATATTTTCCAGGGAGTGGATATTTTTTTTACGCAGACTTCCAGTTTATCGTCCAGCCGACGGAGACATTTACACCCGCTAATATATCTTTTGAGCTGTTAGCATCGCGCCAACCTAGCTTAGCCGATGCTAGCGGTGCAACATTTGAATGGCTCGTAATAGCGCGGCGTGTCCGCAGCAGCCGCATGACAACAACGGCGTGTCAGCACCGTGACCGGCGAAGCTCGCCAGCCGGGAAGCTTCTGGTCGTTTAACTAGAGGTTAAGAAGCAGTCGACCCCTAAATGCTTCTAATTAGCTCCGGTAGCCGCCGAGTCTCAGCTGTGGGTAATTGGTGGTTGTGACAAATACGAAGCTAGTGTATGTGAATAGAGTTGGAAGTGATTAATAATACGACCGGAATGGGAGATATTATTTGATTTAAAATTATTATTATTACATCAAATAAACTATACATAATTGCCAGTGAATATTAATAATCCAACCTACAGTTTTCATATACTGGGGGGAAAACGTGTATTAAAGTTAAGAGCACATTGACATTCCGATGTTTGTGAGTTAATTGACACCTGTGATTGCCACACTGAGATGACGACAATATTTCACCAGGAGCTGTCGAGAGTTATGGACCATACTGCTGGGAAGATCTGCTTTGCGAGAACCGGTATGTCTTATTATCACGTTTTTAAATGTGTGTAGGTGTGTACAAAGTATTAAAATAGTGTAAGATTTGGATAGATTGTCGTATTAGTACCTTGTATCGTGTTTGTTTTGGTGGGCTCTATCGAAATCACAGTTTGTTTGTTTTTTTGCTACTCACTCGGAAAACGTTTTTTCTTGCCCACTTAAATTTTGTTATCATCCGGGGGCGCAGAAAATCATACGGCAATGACACATCTTCTTTTTGTTGTGTAATTTCTAATGGCCAAAGGCTCAGATAGAAGCAGAACTGGACCGACACTGGGACAGAATACATCAAGGGCTCAGTTACTACAAGCTACCCAGGTATAGTTTGCTATTTTGATCCCAATGTATTATTTGTTTGACTCAGAAGTGTCAATGTGAGCATCTGTTGTTCTAGCGCCTCCTCTGCTGGGAAAGTGAAGGAGAACAAAGATGTTGCACAGCCGTTGAAGGATTTTGGTCTGAGGATCAGTAAGCTGCTGGTGAGATGTCATGAAAATTTCATTCTTATAAAGGCTTGAATGTTTTTGTTTCTTTCAATTTAATTGTGCATTTCCTAATGATTTAATGTTTTAATATCAGGGTCTTGACGAGCAGCAGAGTGTGCAGTTGTTACAGTGCTACCTGCAGGAGGACTACAGAGGAACCCGTGACTCGTTGAAGGTGTTTATCCTCAATTTGATAAACCGGCTGTGTTGGAATTTTACAAAAAGTGATACATATATATAATATTTAACCCAGGTTTCTGTTTTGGAATGTTATTGCATTTGGTCTGAATCTGGAGCTGCCACAACCGCCGCAGTGGAATGAAATGCAGTTTCCAAGGCGTTGCTGTGTAAGATTGTGATTGGCTACAGTCAGAGAGAATGCACAGTGTTTGAGGTCATATGCCAAGCAGCCATCCCTCTGACCTGACTGGATAAATAAACACATGGGGACAAGAACAGTAATGTGTTGAAATTGAAGTCGTTATGAAAGACATTCACGATAACTTCCTCTGCTCAGGTCATTCTCAAAGATGAGCGACAAAGCCAGGTGCTGCTGCTGAAGGTCAGTACCAGAGTCCTACAGTCCTTTGCCGACATTCACGACTGTATTCGGTCTAACAAGTACATCTATACATGTGTGTGTCTACAGATAGCGGACTATTACTACGAGGAGCGCATGTGTCTGCTCAGGTGTGTCCTCCTCCTGCTGACGTACTTTCAAGATGAGCGACACCCGTACAAGGTGAGAGTCGGCTGGGTTCGGGTCCGAGCATGTACATAACATTTAGACACATCGCACTGATTCTATGGATTTTATTGTGGTCAAGGCCGAGTACTCCAACTGCGTCAACAAACTGGAGAAGGACCTCGTGAGCAACTGCCAGTCGCAGTTTGAGAGCCTCTTCAAAGCAGAGGCGCCGACATGGGAGACCCACGGAAACCTCATGGTGATAATGTGGTTCATATGCTCTCAATATCACATTTATTGTAACTCGGCTCTAATGCAAATGCCACATGGTAAAAATTCATAATAAAAGTTTTTAATGCGCGCTTCTCCATCCCCAGACGGAGAGGCAGGTGTCACGGTGGTTCCTGCAGTGCCTGAGAGAACAGTCCCTGCTGCTGGAGATCATCTTCCTCTACTACGCCTACTTTGAGATGAGCCCGTCCGACCTGCTGAGCTTCACCAAAATGTTCAAGGAGCAGGGCTTTGGTTTGCGGCAGACCAACAGACACCTGGTGGACAAGAGCATGGACGCGCTGGTCGACCGGATCGGGTGAGAGCGCTCTGGGGTTTTTGAGCGTGTGGGCACGTTCGTGTTTGCGTGATGCGTTTAGGATCTCCGTTAGCATCATGCCGAGCAGACAGACGGAGCGTGAATGGATCCTGACGGACCATATTCTTTGAACTCAACAGAACCGGTCCGCCATGGCCTCCTCTCGCATCATCACTTACGATGATGTCACATATCATAGAATATCCCTAAAAGCTTCATATACCTGAAACGTGTATTAAAAAAAAGCCGAACGGTTGTTTAAGTTAATTTAACCATAATAACTGATTAAATTATTAAGATCTTTGCTTTATGTTTTGCTATCAGGAATTTTTATCTATTCAATAAATATTTTCCCAATACCTTTAATGGTAAGTTTGCTTATTATGATGTAATTTTATTAGATTTCATATCCAGGATGATGTTTTCATTGAATCAGACTTTTGGTGACCTCCAAATGGTGCTCTGAGTTATTGAGGGAAACATTAACATTTCAGAGTGACAAAATATGTGAGCGGATAATGAAGGGAAACGGTATTTGATGGCCTTTTGAGGACTTTGATTTTTTTTCTGGTCTGCAGATACTTGAGCTCGCTCATCCTCGTGGAGGGAATGGACATCGACTTCCTGCACAAGTGTGCCTTGGAAGACTGCACAGCGCAGCATCAGTTCTCCAGTGTTCCTGATGTTGTCAAGGTTCGACTTGAATCACTGAAATTGAAGACGGTTTATTGCTCAGAACTGGTTTAAGAACCTATTCTCCCACCTACTGCCACCTACTCAGGAGATGGACCAGATGCTGTCGACGTTCGGCGACATTCCTCATCACGGGCCGGTGCTGCTCTCCTGGGTGCTGCTGAGGCAAACGCTGAGACCGGACGAGTCCAACCCCGTCATCAGGAAGATAGGCAACACTGCCCTGCAGCTGGAGGTGTTCAAGTACCTCTCAAGCATGCTGAAAGGCCTCGGAGTCTCAGGGAACAACGTGAGAGAGCACAGATACACATCAAAACTGAACTCGGGTGCTTAAAGGGATAGTTCACCCAAAAATGGAAGCGATCTCCTCACTGCTGTGCTGATGGAAGGATGGGTGAAGCGTTGGAGTCCACAAAGCACTTTTGGAGTTTCAGGGGATAAACAGCATTGCAGCAGAACCTAATACAACTGAAGTAAACGGGCACCGCTTCTTCAAATGTGGGGAAAAAAACCAACAGATAAAAAACGCATACATGCCTCCATACTGCTGCTGTGTCCATGAGCTGCGACATTCAAATTCGCTGTGAAACGGTGTTATTCACACCATGTTTGTAGCCTAAGAGGCCGTCCACATGGAGACGAGTTTAGGTTTAAAAAAAGTGCAAACCTTTTTGTTATTGTTACGTACATCGCATCCAAATGGAACCGGTGTTTTGGGAGCCCGAATACACTAATTTTTGAAACCGGATCCCAGAGTGAGCAAGTCGGAAAACGCCACCCTTCATGAATTTCCGTGTGTACAACCCATACACATCTTTTCTGAAACGATGACGCCTCTTTACCTGCACGCACCGACCCCGCCAACAACAGCAACGGTGGCGGATTACAGCGTTTTGCATCCGTGCTACAGAAGCTATCAAGCTTGTTTTGGCTTTTACACACTTAACGTTTCGCATTCATAGTCACCGCCATGTGCTGCTTCTTGTGTTTTACATCGCAAGGTTATTATGCGCAAGCTCCACATCTCCATTTTTTGTTTAGGTATATCTGTGGCAGCGTGCGAGGCATGTCTTGAAGCGATGCCGTGTTTACGGGAGACCTTCTTTAAAACGAAAAAGAAACGGGTTGTTTTCATCTCCGTGTGGACGAGGCCTAAACGTCGCTGTGACCTTACTAACCCCGGAGCCCCGCTCACGTTCGCTCGCTCGCACACACTGCACTCGTGCACTCGCTCGTCTTGGCGAGAGCGTGTTCACTGCCGAGACTCAAAGTGTTTTGTGGACCCAAGCGCTTCACCCAGCCCTCCATCAGCAAACTGGTGAGTAGACGATGAGTGGGTTTTTATTTATTCATTTTTTTGGTGCTTTATCCCTTTACGAAGTGAAGCTGAAAAGAATCAGCCCGTCGTTCATGGCGACCGTCTTGTCTTTGCTTCAGCCTCAGCTGTGGGTAAAGGTCGGAGAGGGGCAGTTTTCGGATTTTATCCCTCCGAGTTCACTTAAATCAACTTCCTCTGAATTGAACACCAGTCAGACAAACAAAAGCTGATAATCGGAATCTAGTCTCAGATTATAAAACTTGGAAAAAAAAAAAATTGTGTTGTCTCATCGTCTCTCCAGTGCACAGCAAGCACGGCAAAGATGTGCATCTACGGCCTCCTTTCCTTCGTCATCACGTTCTTTGAAGAGGAGAGCCTCCAGGTATGCGGGCAGCCGTCACACGTCCCATCTGCTAATTGACCTTCACCCTTTGTAACTGCTGCTGACGGTGACTCTTGTCCTGAATGACGCCTGACGGCAGCCCGGCGGCATGGCGGCGCACGGCTCCCACCTGATCGACGCCGCCTGCGAGGTCCTGTCCGCCCCCAGTCTGGCTGAGGTCTTCTGGGAAATGGTGAGAGTTTTAGAAATAAAAAAAATCAAAGAGGAGACTCACTTAAGAGATGATGAGGGCGGCGGCTGTAAAGATGGACCGTAAATAAACGAAAACTCAGGCTTGTCTGTGGAATTTTCATTACCAGAAGCCCAACATGGGATTGGGAATGATCCTGGACAGCGCGGCCGGCATGTTCCCTCACAAGATCGGGCCGCTGCTGCAGCTTCTGACTGTGCTTCTGTCCAACAAGTCGACCGTCAAAAAGGTGCATTTCTCATATCACAGACTTGCACACTTTTCCTCATCTGAATAATTAAATTAAGTGTAATTTGTTTTTTTTTTTTTAAATCTTGTTTGACAGGTGTACAACTTTTTAGATAAGATGTCCTTCTACACACAAGGTTACAAACACAAGCCCAACGACATCATCTCCAAGGACGACGAGACGCTGTGGAGGAGACTGACGCCGAAACTCCTCTACCCCCTCGGTTCGTTTTATTATTTTAACTTGTTTTTATTTTTTTAATCATTGACATTTTTTCAATTTGTACGTGATTTAGAGTCGGGCTTTGAAAGCATGTGACTTCCATGTCTACCTGCATCTCAGGCACGGGGCAGACTAACTTATGGATTCCGCAAGGCGTTCTGGGCCAGGTGATGATGGCGGGCGAGCAGGGCTACGTGGTGCGCTGGGACTACTCCTTCAGCTCCTGGACCCTCTTCACGTGTGAGGTGGAGATGCTGCTCCACGTCGTCTCCACCGCAGGTACTCGCCTGATCACTTTAACGACTTCATAAACACATTCGTCTTTTCATCGGCCATAACATTACGACCACCGCGTGTTTGATTAAGAATATGATGCAACAGCTCTGCAATAAAGTCCCCCGTGTTAAGGTGATTGTTCATGTTTGGGTGAGTGTGTGACATCTATTGTATGAGATCATCGAGCCACTGCATAGTGTCATTGAGACGCTGCGTCTGTGACTGTGTGATGGTACTGAGTCCCAATTAAGAGGTCTTTGAAGACGATGTCAGTGAGTGAACCGAATTAGCTATGATGGTAAACTCCCAACACGCTGGCTCTGCCCGGCTCATCGCGTATCAACTTGCCGTGTTGTGCGGAAACAGATCCCTCAGCAAGGCCAGCAGGGTATTTTCGCTGCATGTGATCGTAATAAATTGGCTACATCTGCTGTTCTGTCCAAGAGGGTCAAGAAGAAGACCCCCTTAACACCCTTCAGGAGTTTTATGTTGAATTTTTTTATTGAATTCAGCCCAAAATATTAGGGACACCTCTCAGTATGACCCAGGACAGTTAAATCGTCTCAGATTACAGCCCCGACAGCAACCATTCAAATACATCGTCTCTCTCAGATGCAATAAAAATTCAACATAAAACTCCTCCTGAAGGGAGAACTTATTGCAGGGCTGTTGCATTATATGGTGAACGTAATGGTTTTAATGTTACAGCGTTGCATTTTTATAATTGGCCATCTATATGAGATTATATGAGATTGCCATCTTAATATTCATGTGAATTCCCCTTAAACAGTATCTATTTTTATGTAGTTTATAGCTTATAAGTTTCTATTGTAGTTTTTCACATGCTGACTTTTTTAAAATGTCTTGTTGTGTAATATTATTGATCTTATTTCACACTTAGTTTGGCGTTCATTGTGCAGGGGAAGCACGTTCCGTATTGTGCATACAGCAATAAAGTTAGCATCCATCACAACGGCGTTAAAGTGATGTCTTAGCCGGCAGCTGTGAAACCACCGCTTTCGCTTTTACGATTCAAAAAGAAAAAAAAATGCATTATTCCCGCGGGCGAGTGGCAGTTTCATTTTCACCGATCTCCGCCTCCGTCGTCGGCTCTCTCCCGCGCAGACGTCATCGCTCACTGTGCTCGAGTGAAGCCCATCCTGGATCTGGTCCACAAGATCATCAGCACCGACTGGACGGTGTCGGACTGCCTGCTGCCTCTCACCTCGCGCATCTACATGCTGCTGCAAAGGTGAGTTCAGTATGGAGCCAGTTTTTGGTTTTTTTTTACCCATGAACCTCGAAAAGGAGCCGTCTTAATCAGCGCGACCGCTTCCTCAGGCTGACGTCGGTCATCAACCCTCCGGTGGACGTGATCGCCTCCTGTGTGAACTGCCTCTCCGTGCTGGCTGCGAGGATGCCGGGGAAGGTGGGTTCCTCCCGCGCGGAGCAACGGGAAACGAAGGTAGGCAGGCGCCGCCCCCTGAACGCTTCCTCACCGCGCCGCCGCGTGTCGTCTTTGCCGCTCAGGTTTGGTCCAGTCTGCACCACACCGGGTTCCTCCCCTTCGCCTCCACCCCTTTGACCAGCATGGCTCAGTGTGTGAGGTAACCTGCCTCGTCATACCACAGATTTTTAAAAATTTTTTTGATGGATGGATTAGTAAACCAAAAAAAAAAATCATTTTGTAGTGCGGAAGGGATGAAAGCAGGTAACTATGGTAACCTGCTGGTCCAGATTGAGCAGCCCAGGGGGGAGTACGCCGTCACCATCGCCTTCCTCCGTCTCATCACGACTCTGGTTAAGGTGAGCGGTCGGGTGCGAGCGGTCGGGTGCGAGCGGGTGCAAATCACGAGGCACTTTTTTAAACTTATCAACTATTGCTGTCCAGTAAAGGCTCGAGATGCGCCGAATAATATCGAAAACGCCGGGTTCTCCTCCCTGTGTTGAATATTTCAGGGTCAGCTCGGCAGCACCCAGAACAAAGGCCTGATCCCCTGCGTGCTGCTGGTGCTGAAGGAGATGCTGCCCACCTACAACAAGTGGCGCTACAACACTTACGGAGTCAGAGAGCGGATAGGTGAGGCGACACGTCCGAGAGGGTTCCGGAGGGTTCCCCCCCCCCCCAGAGTAAAATCACTAACCGGGTGCTCCGTGTGGCTGCAGGTTGCCTCATCCTGGAGCTCATCCATGCCATCCTCAACTTGAGCCCAGAGGGAGAAGACCAGGGCAGGTGAGATGACCCCCGTAATCGTTTCTGCAGATTGGAGGTGAAACGCGGAACGACACCAAAGAACAAACCAAAAGCAGAGTGAAGAGTTCGGTGCCTGTGGAGCATCTCCGACGCGGGGAATTCTTTGGATGTGCGATTCCGTTTTCTTGACATTCATCCGACCTGCTGTTTCAGCCTCATCCATGAGGGTTTGACATCATCTTGGATGTCGGATTTTGGTTGCGCCGGCAGCCGTGGTCCCGTTTACCGAAATTAGGCGATGCTCACTTTGGGCGCAGGATCACGGCGACGCTGAGCGCTCGCCAACTTCAATAAAGCAACTTTTCAGACGACCAGTCGCAGATCTGTGGTGTTCGCTCATCTGCTGGGTTCAGTTCACTGCCGTCAAAGCCATCTGAATTCACAGATTTATTCAGCTGAGCCTGTATATTTATTATCAGACGCAGTATAGATGTTTGACGCGGCGGCGGAGCGCTTCGTGTCCCGCTTAAAGATAACCAGCAGTTGTTGTTATGGACTTTGATGAGGTGGTTATTTTAAGTTGTTAATCTGTTGTTCTTCTTCTTGTCGCTGTCTTTCTTCTTCTTTGGTGCAGCACTCCCACCCTGCAGTCTCTGTGCATCTACAGCCTGGCGAACACCGAGGCCGGGCAGGCGGTCGTCAACATCATGGGCGTCGGCGTGGACACGATCGACGTGGTTCTGGCGGCGCAGCCCAGCAGGTGAGGGCGAGCGTCCTCCCGCCGTCCTCGCGCCTCTTCTCCGCCGGGTTCCCGCGGCCGGCTTAATTGGTTTTGTTTCTCCAGCTGCGGCTCTGAGGGTCCCGGTCAGATCCTGATCCAGACGGTCAAACTGGCCTTCTCCGTCACCAACAACGTCATCCGGCTGAAGCCGCCCTCGGACGCCGCGTCGCCGCTGGAGCAGGCGCTGACGCAGCACGGCGGCCACGGCAACAACCTCATCGTCGTCCTGGCCAAGTACATCTACCACAAGCACGACCCGGCGCTGCCCCGGCTGGCGATCCAGCTGCTGAAGCGGCTCGCCACGGTAAGCACCGCCGGCACCGCGGCGCTCGGCCGGGCCCGTCGGCGCCGCGCCTCCCGGCGCTGAAGCCTCTGCTTTGCGTGCAGGTGGCGCCCATGTCCGTCTACGCCTGCCTCGGCAGCGACGCCGCCGCCATCCGGGACGCTTTCCTCACCCGGCTGCAGAGCAAGACGGAAGACATGAGGATCAAGGTCATGATCCTGGAGTTCCTCACCGTCGCCGTGGAAACGCAGCCCGGCCTCATCGAGCTCTTCCTCAACCTGGAGGTCAAAGACGGCAGCGAGGGGTCGAAGGTTGTGAGCCGCTAAAGACTTGTTGAGCCGCAGCGCTCGCCTGTGCTGTCGCGCCTCACAAGCACCTAAACGCTCCGCTTCTTCTCACGCGCAGGAGTTTCTGCTGGGCGAGTGGAGCTGCCTCCACGTGGTCCTGGACCTGATCGACTCCAAACAGCAGGGGAAGTACTGGTGCCCCCCCTTGCTCCACCGGGCGGCGCTGGCCTTCCTGCTGGCGCTCTGGCAGGACCGGCGGGACAGCGCCATCTCGGTCCTGCGCACCAAGTAAAACCCTTTTTCCTCTCTCTCGACTTGAACCGCGAGCGGACGCCTCTGCCAGACCGCTGACTCACTTCTCCTCACGCAGGGACCGGTTTTGGGAAAACCTGACCACGCCTCTCTTTGGAACCCTCACGCCACCGTCGGACACCACCGAGGTAGCGCAGCGACTTGATTTTACCCGAATAACTGAGCGTCAAGTTTGTAAACTCAAGCGTGATGTTTTTTTTTGTTGCCTACAGCCTTGCGTTCTGGAGACCTGTGCTTTTGTCATGAAGATCATCGGCCTGGAGATCTACTACGTGGTCAGGTAATCCCCGCCCACTTTTGCCTGCCGCCGTTCCCGGGCGACGCCGCCGATGTGCAGTTCTGGATCCGTGCGTGATTGTTGTCGTCGTCGTTCCTGCAGCGGCTCCTTGGAGCAGTCTCTGAAGGACGGGCTCCAGAAGTTCTCCAACGCGCGGCGCTACGAGTACTGGTCCCAGTACGTCAAGTCGCTGGTCTGCCACGTGGCGGCGATGGAGGAGGAGGGAATCTGCTCCTTCCCGGAGACGCAGATGTTGATCTCAGCCTGGCGGATGCTGCTGATCCTCTCCACCAACCACGTACGTGCCAGCGCTCTTATCGCCGGAAGCCCCGGCGGCGCCCCGCCGTCTCAAGAGTTTGGAGTTTTAAAAGTTGCCGTTTTCTCCGCTTTGTGTCCTTCAAGTCTGACGTCATGCAGCTGACGGACGACTCGACCAAGCTGAAGCTGTTCATGGACGTGCTGGACGGGGCCAAAGCCGCCGTAGGTCACCGCTCTGTTTTCCCGCCTTCCGATTACGTTTTTTTTAATTATTTTTTGTAAATTTCCAACTCTTTCTGTCGTTCAGCTGACGACGCCCATGTCCGTGCCGTGTCTCCGTCTGGGATCCATGATGGCCACTCTCCTCCTCATCCTCCTCAAGCAGTGGAGAAGGTGCGCGGAAGCTCTCTCGAGCGCCACGGCGGCGGCGGCAGACGCGCTCGGCCCCCACTAAAACTCCCGCTGCTCTCTCTCCCTCCCCCCCGCCAGCGTCGTGGCGACGGCGCCCGACATCCTGTCGCCCCTGTCGCTGATCCTGGAGTCGGTCCTGCAGGCGGACCAGCAGATGACCACCAAAGCCAAGATCTTCTCGGCGCTCATTTCCGTGCTGCAGATTCAGGGGCTCAACGGTAAAGAGAGAGAGGAGCCCGCGCAGATCTGTGGAGGTTCTCTTTGTTGTTTTTTTTTGCTGACGAGTTTCTTCGCGACGCAGGCGGCGAGATTTCCCAGCTGCCCCAGCTGCTGCTGTCTGTGTGCGAGACGGTGAAGGACGAGGCCCTGGCGCTCATCGACAACACCCGCCACATGCGGCAGACGGGCGAGGCGGCGGAGGACGAGGACAGCATGGAGACGGACTCCCCCCGCGGGCCCCAGAAGGACCAGAGAGACGGGGTGGGGGGCCGATGGCGGCGCACAGCTTCCGCGTGCCGCTCAAACTCGTTCATTTTCTGTTCAGAGTGTGACTCCCCCCTCCCCTGCTGTCGTACCCAGGTGTGCGTTCTGGCTCTGCACCTGGCGAAGGAGCTGTGCCGCACCGACGAGGACGGCGAGCACTGGGTGTCGGTGATGCGGAAGGTGCCGGTCCTGCCCTCGGTGCTGAGCGCCGTGGAGCTCAGCCTGCGGTCCAGGCACAACCTCTACTTCACCGAGGCGGCGCTGCACCTGCTGCTCACGCTGGCTCGCACGCCGCAGGTGAGCGCGCTTCTCCCCCAGCGTCCCCCTTTTGGATGGCAGC
>CAAKHG010048676.1:0-10979 GCA_901007715.1 Dactylopterus volitans | reverse complement strand
CAGCGTTCGCATGATTCGAAGTTGCGCGTTTGTTGTCCAACGACGTCGAGCCGCCGTTGAGTCGTCGAAGAAGCAGAAGCAGGGAGGCGACAGCGAGTCCATAGGAAAAACATCTTTATTGAAAAACATCTTCAGTTTGTAACAGACTGGTGGAATGTGTGTCGTCTATCTTCACCTCAAACTTTCTCCATTTATGAGCGTTAAAACCATTTTTCACAACCTGGCCGTCTCATACTGAAAGGAAGGAAACATGACAGGAACCGAGGAAGGATGCAGATATAATACTGAGTTACTTACAAACTGAACAGACGGAAATTAAATCATTAACAGAACAAAAAAGAAACTAAGTCAATAAATATTATGGTACACACGTATGGCACAAATATGCAGCAGTCGGTTTGGCAACTTTTTGCTCATTTTTTTTAACCAAATTACCATGGAAACAGTGCAAAAGGGGAGGGGTTGGGGAGGACACGGGCTTTCCATCGAGCGCTAGCTAAAATACATAGCAAAAAATTCAAATTTTATACAAAACATCTTACTTTAAGAGTTTATAAAAATGTTTTATTGGGTTCTGGTCGATATTTACAGAAGCTATTTACCAAAAAAGTAGTATGCTCTGTGTCGCTGAAGTGGACTTTTTTTTCTGCACGTTTTTCCACTGACTTTCCCTAAAAAGGTGAGTAAGGCTATCGTAACAACCCAGGATCCGTTAGCATACAAACAAGAATGTATATACAGTTCTTACCTACAGAAGTTCGGTGCAAAGTTAAGTCAAGTGACCGAGGGCCGACCATACGAGCAAGGCATTTACAGTCACCTGGGGTGCTCCTCCCAACCGCCAGCCGCCAGCCGCCGCTACACCAGCGGCAGCGCCGCTACACTAGCAGCACAAACCATGCTGGGGAGCGGCGGAGGTGGCGCTGGCAGCTGAGAAAAGGACGCCAGATTCAAAGAAACTAATAAGATTGTCATATCCTGCCGCAGACGCACAGCAGCTCATTTTTGACCTGTTCAGGTGTCGCACGTTTCTTTTTTCACAGCTTAACCTTTGACCTACGGCACAGTCCAACAGAAGAGGTTCAAACACTACAGAGAATGTGGGAGTCGAGCCGACAGCAGGCGTGAGTGACGCACCCTCGTGTCGTCTGTCGTTACGTCGTTCAGTGGTTAAGAACACTTTCCATAGGTGTTTTTTTTTCTCAGAATCGATTAAAAAAATAAATAAGAATTGCATATTTGCAGACTTTGCGGCCTCTTAGAGGCTCAAACCTCCGATCACACAAGGCTTGGCTTTTCAGTGAACAATGACCATGGCGGCGACGGGCGAGCCGATGTGATTGGATGACGTCACTGACATGAGCGTGCTCAGCAGGCACGCGCGCGCGCACACACACACACACACATGCAGAGGACATGAAGGGTGTGAGTGTGGAGGATCATGGGAATGAGGCTTTGGGAGATGCTACACGGAGTGAGCGAGGAGACACGGCTACTCTGGCCACTCCCACCCGCCCTCGCCGCCTCCTCCCGTGAACGTGGGACTCGGTGGGTCGACGGAGATGAAATAATCACACATGTCGGTTGCATAATGTGCACTGATACCATAAATCTATGAAGACGACTTGGTGCCACAGCTGTGCTCTATGTGTTTATCATAAATAAATTCTGATTTTTATTTCATTTTTAAAGTTTTCATCTTTGTAATGTCCTTTTTTAAAATGTACATCTATTTAGTAAAAACAATAGGTCAATTAAAAACTCACAACGTGGAGATGCTGATGAATGTGGAGCGACGATGTTGGAAAATGTCCCTGTGCTTTTTTAAAAACAAGAAGAGGATAGAGAGCGCCGGCCGGCTGATTTGGGCCCTCGGGGCACCCTTACTCATCCTCGCGTAAACGCTACAGTACCTAGACCTGTTTCAGGCCGCGCCGCCACCGGCCTCAACTGGACCTCAGGCCTCCTCCTCATCTGATGCAGATGGCATGAAGGCAAACTGCACTCCAGCCCGGGCCGCCGACGTCGAGGTGACCCTCGCCGTTACGCCCCTCCCACCTCTAGCGAACGCCATCTTCCTCTGAGGAGCGGCTGGGAAGAGCGGAGGAACCAAGAGGGGTTAAAAGTGCTGCTCTATTTACGTGAGAGTCCTCCACCCTTCCCAGAGGCCACCTGGGCAGAACCTGGCGGAACCTTGTACGTGTCACACACCTTTGCTGGGTCACGTCGTACGATATGACGTCACTCGAGGATACGAAACTAGACCACATGAAAACCCAGGATATGAAAACCAGGACATGAAAACCAGGATATGAAAACCATGATGTGACCAATAACAGATCAGGAAATGTTAACAGTACAAAGAAGGGATCTACTTTTCCGTAAAATCTTCAAGTAAGGTGGTTCAGAAGTGAACTGTGGAATCGAGGAGAAATGACGTCATTCACACCCAAACCCAGTGAGAACGAGTGTGTGCGTGTGTGTGTGTGTGTGAGTGTGTGAGAGTGTGTGAGAGTGTGTGAGAGTGTGTGAGAGTGTGTGAGGTGGTGGCCGCGTGGGTGGCGGCTGAATGGAGGCTGAATGGCGGCGATCTCCATGAGTCCGTCAGGATTGCTGCTCCAGTCTCTCGGGCTCACGGGAGGGCAGCCATTTTGTGAGTTCATGGTCAGCCCGCGTCCTCCCACGCCTCCTCACACGATGTTTATGTCTCTTCAGCAGCAGTCTCTCTGAAGGCGGGGCCATCAGAAGGTCCCGCCCCCCCAATCTGTCCATCAGCAAAACGAAGCAGTGCGCTGCAACTGTGTGATCCCCGAAACGCCGTGCAGAACCGAACATGAGAGGAACGCCGAGCAGAGAGGAGGCGGTTCTCTGCTGTTTCCCCCTGAAGCAGTGATGGCGGCGCGGCGGCGGAGGCCTTCACTCCGGCCCCGCCCATCCAGTCCCCATATCAACACACCAGAGGACGAGGGATCGGCCAAACAAAGAACATATGACGAAACATCAGAGGAGGAGGAGCTAACA
Organism: Dactylopterus volitans; assembly: GCA_901007715.1. Taxonomy (NCBI): domain Eukaryota; kingdom Metazoa; phylum Chordata; class Actinopteri; order Syngnathiformes; family Dactylopteridae; genus Dactylopterus; species Dactylopterus volitans. Next base: position 7,958 of record CAAKHG010048676.1, on the reverse strand, counting down.
GAGTGAGAAAGGGTGAGAGTTTGTTGGCCCCCGTTGCTCCGCCCTCGACGCTCCGCCTGCGCCCCCGCCGCTCTGACCCGCCGCTCCGCCCAGAACTGTTCCGCTGAGCAAAGTTTCACCTCAGACTTTGTAGTAGATGTTGGCGGGGCTCTGCGGCGGCATCTCCTGAACGATGTAGACCGGGTGTCCGTAGTCGCCGCTGACCTTCTCGTAGTGCGGGCAGAAGACGCTGTCAGCAGTCCTGAGTGGGATGATGATGTCACTGGGCTCGGAGCCGTTATTGTTGCCGCCGCCGCCGCTCCGCTTGGGCGTGGCCAAGGTGCTTAGCGACAGCGTGGCCGCGTGCTGAGGCGAGTGCTTGCGGTGCCGCCGGCGGTACTTGAGCAGCAGCAGGACCAGCATGATGATGATGATGATGAAGATGACACTGCCCGAGGCGATGCCGACAAAGATGGCCACCTCCGAGCCGATGACGCTGGAGGACTTCCCGCCGGCGTTGCTGTCGCTTTCTCTGGGCGCCAGACCTGCGAGACAGAGAGGAAACGCCACCTGAGTAAAACCACAGTGGCGAGACGGCGGCGAGACGGCGGCGAGACGGCGGCGAGACGGCATCTGGCGGCGAGACGGCGTCTGGCGGCGAGACGGCGGCGAGACGGCGGCATACGATGAACGCCACAACAACGCTCGGCTGAACACAGACTGGACGCAAGTAACGCCTCGCCTCCGCTACCCTGTGCCGGTGCGTCGCGTGTGAAGTCATCATGACGTCATCATGACATCAATGATGAAGGTGGCGAGAGCGGGGGGGCGGGGCTACGGGGTGGCTGGCGGCCCAAAGCAAGGACGTTGTTTAAAAAAGGCCATGCGGCCGCGTCAGCGCGGCAGACTCTGACCGCCATGTCCTCCCGCTCGCTGCAACATTAACGTGATGCGATGGCGACAACGCGGCGAGGAGATGCTGAAGTCTGCACCGGACACGCCAGCTGTAAACTCCTCATTGGACGGTGCAGGCTGAGGCCACACCCCCCATGAACCAGGAAACAATGGGGAAGATGCAGGACGTTTGTTTTGGTTCTGGCTACTTCCTATTGCTTTCTCTGAACACAGGTCGCCACGGAAACCTCCAATCTGATTGCCGTTCTGCTTTCTAACTGCAGTTTAATAGCAGAGAGAAGAGCGTCTGCATGGACACACACACGCACACACACACAGTCTGCACTAATATGTGTGTATGTGTCCTCAGAGCAGGTCGTTACAAAGATGGCAGACGGTGATCAGATCGTTTTCCTGAAAATGTCACATAAGCGGTGTCAGCGAGCGGTGTTAGCGGCACACACACAGACACACACACACACACACACACACACCCACGCACACACGCACCCACGCACACACCCTTAATGCTGCCTACCCTTAGCTTAGCAAAAATGCCTCCATGCCTCTTTCTCACCTCCTTTATCCAACACGCTGTTGGTTTTGTCCGTGTCTTTGCCGTCCGGCTGCTTCGGCGGGTTCGGTACCCTGGTGGGGTCTTTGTCTTTTGGTGAGACGGGATCAGATGGGTCTGAAACACACAGTCATGACAGTTAATGATGAAGGCTTAGAGCTAGCAATCACAGCTAGCATCAGTGCTGACAGGCTTAGCTCTCACAGTTCATGCTAATGTGAACATTCATGTTAGCATCAGTGCTGACAGGCCAGCGAACAACAGAAGACAATGAAGCCACCACCAAACCACCATTGATAAACAGATAAACAGACAAGCTGAAAGACTTCTCCTTTAGGCGTCCTTCAACAAGAAAATGCCCGAGCAACATCTGAGGGCCAGAACCGGCCCGTGGACCATCTCTATGTGGCCCACAAAGGAAAACAAGACCCCCCCCTGAAAAAGAAAACCTTAAGAAGAAGCGACATGATGATGAATCGCAAGTTTCATACAAGAGTCTGAGCTGTTATTTAACATGATTCCAACAGTCGGCGCTGGTATAAACCCTCTGTTTAACATGTAGCCGAGCATGAATCAGCTCCATGTAGCCTAGCATGACTCAGCCCCATGTAGCTACAGACCTACCTCAAATCTTCATTTTATAGTCAAGATCGGTGAGAAAGTGGTTTTTGATCAACTCAGCAACTTCAAAGGACTTTTTGACAAATTGCAATCAGGCTTCCGTCCTCACCGCAGAACAGAAACAGCTCTTATTAGAGTGTTAAGTGGCATTCAGTTGAACACTGACTCAGGCAAAGTGTCAGTTCCGGTCCTGGTGCATCGCAGTGCTGCGTTTGACACCGTTGATCTCAGTACACCTTTGAACAGGTCGGAAACTTGGGCAGGACTCAGCGGAACAGTCCTAGAATGGTTCAGGATTTATGTGGAGGAGCAAAGTTATTTTGTGACCATTGGAAGTTATGAATCTGATCGAAGGGCTATGACATGTGGAGTTCCTCAGAGGCCAATCCTTGGACCCCTTCTGTTCAGTTTATATGTGCTGCCTTTGGGTCAAATTCTGCAGAACCCTAATGTTGACTATCACAGTTATGCAGATGACATGCAGATATATCTGCCACTGCCACTTAAATCAGGACAAAACTGAGGTCATTGTTTTTGGAAATAAAGAAAAGAGGATTGCTGTCAGTAAAAATCTCAAATCACTCTCTAAAAACCGAGGACCAATTTTGAAATCTTGGTTTGCTGATAGATTCAGATCCAAATCAAGTCAATCACAGAAACAGCCTGCTATTAGCTTAAGAACACATCCAGAGGAGAAGTGGATTCATGCTTTCATCTCCAGCAGACGCGACTGCTGTGACGGCCTTCTGACTGGACTCCCCCAGAGAAGTATCAAACAGCTGCAGCTCATCCAGAACCAGAACAAAGAGATCAGAGCCCAATAGTCCAGTTCTAAAGTCTCTACACTGGCTCCCAGATATAGAATAGATTACTGGTCTACAAATCACTGGATGGTTTAGGTCCAGAGTACATGACTGACATGGTAGTAGAATATAAACCCAGTAGAGCTCTGAGCTCTACTGACTCAGGTCAGACAGTGGAGCCCAGAGTCAAACCAGACATGGTCCAGCAGCTTTCAGCTGTTATGCTGCACACAAGTGGAATAAGTCACCATGTGAACTGAGAACATGTTTAAATCAGGTTAAAAACGCGTCTCTTTTCCCGTGCTAATAGTTGAGCTATTTTAAAGCACAATCAATTTTAACCTTTCACTTGCACTGTATGTCCTTTTAATAATGGTTTTAATCATTGTGATTGCTATGATTGTCTTTTATCAGCTTCGTGTATTTCATTGTTGTTGTTTCTTGTTTTGTTTTTTAATGTTATATTGATATTTTTTTTTTCTTTCTTTTTCTGTGTAAAGCACATTGAGTTGCCCCGGGTATGAAATGCGATATATAAATAAAACTGCTTCGCCTTGCCTGAGCGTGACTCAGCCCCATGTAGCTTAGCATGACTCAGCACAGCGAGCTGCGCTTTTACATTAAATCCTCCAACATGTTGTCGTCCTCTTCCTCCATCAAAGTACGTTTATCTGTTTATGATTTGAGTGTTTATGATGTTTATCAGCATGTCTCCCTGTGAGGACCAAATATTTTGGGCCACCGGCCATATTTTGGCTGACCCACTTCAAGCCCGGCGCTGGTACCAAACGCACGCCATCCTGCACCTTCCACTTCCTCTTCTGAGCGCTTCGATTGGTCCTCTGACCTTCTCAACGGCGCCATCTTCAGCGTCATCGAGAGGGTCGACCTCAGGAAATGAGCACGCCGGGAAACTGATGAATAACTGATGAATTATTATTGTACTAATGAAGATGAGGATCCTGTGTATGCGTGTGTGTGTGTGTGTGTGTGTGTGTGTGTGTGTGTGTGTGTGTGTGTGTGTCAGAGAGAGAGAGAGCGAGAAGCCGCTCAGATGAAAGACTCCGGCAGCAGATGCCTCCAGTGCGTGTGTGCATGCACGCATGTGTAATGGAGTGTGTGTGTGTGTTTCTGGCTGATTACACTTTCTGGCTGCTTGCAGCCTCGGGTGTCATGGAGACGATGGAGCCGAGCGCCGCGCGGCCCCGGCGACCTCACTGCGGCGCTTTCACACAGTTTAGCTGGGTGCAGGATCGCCGCCCTGGGCTGCTGCCTGCAGGCTGGCGGACGTGTTCATCATACTCACTTTGTCCCACTTTCATGACGATCTTCATGGACTTGGTCTTGCAGACTCCGCCCTCCTGGTTATCGATGCCCTCCATGGTGCCGTTGGATGTCGCTGGAGCAGAGAAGACAGAGAGAAGGTCAGAAGATGTCTTAATAAAATAAAATCACCAGTCATCCGTTCATCCACCACCAAAATAAAATCACGACTAACCCGTTCATCACCTAAGTCACAGAATATTTCACATCCTTAAAGTCAATTAGTCTGAGCAATTAAGAGCGGAAACATCTCAGACGGATGCCGTTCAGGGGGGAGGAGCCAGATGGCAGTGGCGGCTGTTACCTCGCCACATTGACACAAGCTGGGCGGCTGACTGAGCATCAGCGCCGAGGACGCAGCCCGCCAGCACGCCACGCTCGAGGCCAACTCAGTCACAAAAGGAACATGGAGGATTAAAACAGCAGAGAAGAAACAGAAGAAGAAGAGCTCCGATGGCGGGCGGTAACGGCGCCTCAATGGTGCCAATGTGAAAAGCTCAGAATGGTTTTTAATAAAGTTTGGAGGCAGAGCTGCTGCGGAAGCTGAAACAGTGGATGATGGAAGGACTCGGGGGGTGGAGCCACATGTGGAGGCCTCTCGTGCTTAGCAGCTTCGCTTCTCACCAGAGCGCCTGGCCCACCGTGGCGGGAAGCCCACCCTCCCGCTCCCCCGCCCCCCGACACCCCGACTCCTATTTTCCGTCCTTTCAGCAACTCGCCACCATCTTCCTCCTCTCTGGAGCTGCTCTGATGAATGAAGCTCTGCGTCTCTTCATGTCCCTCCTCTTGTGAGAGGTTGAAAGGGGGCGGACCCAGAGAGCATGTTAACAAAGAACCCCACCCTCCTGTCTCACCCTCCGTCTCACCACTCTCTGGCTAACCTGTCTTTCCTGTGGAGGCTGAAAAGCACATTACAGACAAAGCTACTTAACGGCTTTTGCTCCTGTGTGTGTGTGTGTGTGTGTGTGTGTGTGTGTGTGTGTGTGTGTGTGTGTGTGTGTGTGTGTGTGTGTGTGCGTGCATGCGTGCATACTGAGAGAAAGGTCAGAGTTCACAGCAAGATGTGAAGTCTGCACAGAACTGGCTGGAGGTGAGCAGCTAATTCTGGCCTGCTACTGCTAACTCGGTCACCGTTACTATCACTCTCACTATCACCGTTACTGTCACCATCATGTCACCGTCACCATCACTGTCATGATACTGTCACCATGACTGTTACCATTACAGTCACAGTCACCATCACCCTTACTGTCACCGTCACAATACTGTCACTGTTTCCCGTCACTGTCACCGTCACCATCACTGTCACCGTCACTGTCACCGCTACTGTCAGCATCATTTTACCGTCACCGTCACTGTCATGATACTTACACCGTTACTATCACCCTTACTGTCATTGTCACTGTGACCGGCAATGGCACCGTCACTGTCACTTACTGTTACCGTCACGTGACTGTCATTGTTCCTGTTACTGTCATGACATTGTCACCATAACGATACTGTCCCCGTCACAATACTGTCACTGTTCACCATCACTGTCACCATCACATTATTGTCATCGAGCCTGTCATGATACTGTCACCATTACTGTCACCTTCACGTTACTCTAACTGTTACTGTCACCGTTGCTGTCATGATACTGTCGCCGTTACGTTACTGTCACCGTCACTGTCACAATACCGTCACAGTTACGTTGCTGTCACCATCGCTGTTAATGTCACAGTCACTGTCATGACAATGTCACCGTTACATTACTGTCACCATAACTGTTACTGTCACCATCACTGTCATGACAATGTCACCGCCACTGTTATTGTCGCTGTCGCTGTTACTATCACCGTCACTGTCATGACAACGTCACTGTTACGCTACTGTTACCGTCACTGTCATGACAATGTCACCATCACGTTACTGTCACCGTTACATTGCTGTCACCGTTAGGTTACTGTCACCGTTACATTGCTGTCATGTCACTGTTACTGTCACCGTCGCTGTCATGACAATGTCACCGTCACTGTTACTGCCACCATCACTGTCATGATACTGTCACCGTTACGTTACGGTCACCATGATTGTCATGATAGTGCACCGTTACTCCTTACGCCGCCCTTCATTTCATGGTTAAGTCTCTCCATGCTCATTGAAAGTCTGATTTTAAGAGACGGGGCTACGAGCAGAATCTGTGACATCACAAATACTTCAGAGCCAATCCTGGTCCAGGATGCATCTAGCCATCGTGATGGTACAAACAGTGAATATGAACTTGACATTGAAACTGTAATCAAATCTGTGGTATCATATTTATTTGCATATTAATATATTTTATATATATTTATATATTTTTTAATTCTTAATGAGAGGGGAGAAGCTGGTGTCATTTAAGGGATTTTAATGTAATCATACTTCGTTTACCTCACACATATCTTCATACATGCGGGTTTGGGGGTCTTTCATTTTCCCGTGCCAGCGCGTGATCATAAAGCTAGCATCGTAGCATTGTTGCTATCACGTGTTAGCACTCAAACTAATGGCATGAATGCCGACTTTAATCTGACATCATCATTTATTCATCCGTTCATCAGTGGACAGAGATAATGAAGGCAGCAGGAGACAGAGAGACAGACCGTCTACACGCCGGCATCATTATCATCCGCCGAGTGGCGCTGGAGCGTGACGCCGGCGTCTCAGCGCCGGCTTGTTGGCCCGTTAACAGTCATCAGCGCCGCGCGTCCTAATTGCCCCTGACAGGGGGCGCCAGCACGTTCACGGATCTCAATGACCCTCGGAAACAGGCCGAGGAGAAGCTGGGTCACCGCGAATAACCTACACACACACACGCTCACACACACACACACACGCACACACACGATCACACACACACAAACACACACACGCTCACAAACACATTCACTCACACACACTTGTACACACACGCACTCACACACACCTTAAATCCATGACATGCAGCTTCATAAGAAACACTGGGATGACGTCACTACAACCGCTCACACCGGGAAAACTGCAACAACCAATCAGCCATCTGAAGCCCGTCAGCGTTTAAACAGCTGGAACCAGAGGAAGCTTCTGTGTCCTCGCCCACATCGCGGCGTGTCGACGACACGACCCGCCGTGAAGACACGCCATGACGACACGCCATGACGACCCGCCGTGAAGACACGCCATGACGACACGCCATGACGACCCGCCATGAAGACACGCCATGACGACACGCCATGACGACACGCCATGACGACACGCCAGAGGAGCTGCATTTCCTGCAGCTCTTGAGCTCATGTAATCATCTGGCTTACCAGGCGCTCGGCTTCAGGCAGCGCTGCTGCAAACAATCACATCACTCATTGGCATCACACACACACACGCATGCGTATGCACAATGACAGAGGAGTCTGCAGCCCATTTGATGCAAGGCAACACACACACACACACACACACACACACGCGACTGCCTGTCGGTCTGCACAGCTGAGGTTTGAATCTAAAGGTGATAAGCTGGCTCCAGCCTCAGCGCAACACACACAGTCACACACACACACACACACACACACACACACACACACACACACACACACACACACACACACACACACACACACACACACACACACACACACACACACAGACACACACACACACACACACACACACTAATCCTATTGGTTGAGACGGAGATGGGCAGCGTTGATGTGAGGGGCGGAGACTGTGCGAAGAAATGGAGGATTAAACGCTGCTTAATTAATTACGTA
>CAAKHG010048671.1:0-10372 GCA_901007715.1 Dactylopterus volitans | reverse complement strand
TCCCTCCTTTACTCTAAAAAACAAAACAAGAAAAAGGAGACACAAAAAAAAAAACAACATACAATGGATTAAAATAATTGCAGAAATCCATTATGATGCCGTGACGTTCCCGAGGCCTCCTGAAGCATCTCAACTTAAGACTTAAAAAAGCGTTTCTATCCAAGAGGAAGTTTGGTTTGCAAACACGTTTAAAAGCACCAGATAAACATCAATCGAGATCATCTGCCTCATAAATGTCAGCGCCGCTCAGCCGATTCAAAAATCAAAAAGAATTTAAAATACATAAATATACACCAGGAAGTCCAAGTGAGTGTAAAAGCGTATAACACGTCCTCCCACGCATCCGTGTTATTCCCTCCAATCACCACGCGGCTGCCTCCTCGTGTTCGGCTGGACCATCGCCATGGCAACAGATGAGTTTTCAGCTGGACTGATCCTGATCTCGGGGGGTCTGGATCTCCTGGACCTCCAACCAGAGGGCTGGAGCTCCCTGGACGGTGGACGGACGCATCTCCTCAGACCTTCACCCGCCTCCTCCGTCAGCACGGTCAGGCTGGGGCGGTTTAGCCCCGCCTCCTGCTGAGGCACCGCCGTTCTCCCACAGATTATTATCATTATTATTATTATCTCTGAGGATGACTGATGACAGTGCAATAACACAGGCTGCTCTCAGGAAAAGATTGGTGACATAACTGGAGAGCTGTGTCATCAACACTGGAAAAAGTTCATTTCTTAGGAAAATAAACACGCTGTTGTTGGGGTTTTTTTTTTTCCTAAAACGGTGTCAGCTCATTGGTTGAGAGTTTTCTGGGAGAATAAAACCCGTGCGTGGCGGCGGCGGCCGAGCTCACCTGCCCCGTCTTGGTGTAGTCCACGTTGCAGTCGGGGATGGCCTTGGACAGCTGCACGATCCAGTTGTTGATCTTGTCCCTGCGCCGGCGCTCGACTGTGGGGGCAGATTTCGCGGTGTGAGACGTCTCGCGGACAGTACCGGCGCGAGCGGCGGCGCCGAGATGCGGCGGCGCCGAGATGCGGCGCCGAGACACGGCCGCTCGGGGCGTCACTGACCTTCGTTGTGCTGCGCCCGCCGCTTGTCATCTCTGGAGGCCCGGGGAGCCTCTTGCTTCCTGGAAAACAGACGGTGGGCGTGAGACGGTGGGCGTTTCTCCCTCTCATCTAGCTCTATGCTGCTACGCTACGACCGTGTACGTACGCCATGTACGGCTGCGTGCGCGGCGCGATCGTCCTCTGATTGGATCCCGTCAAAACCTCCTGGGGTGACATCATCACGTAGAGCTGCCCTGCAAAACAGCCTTTTATTGAGCAAGATGACAACGCGGACTCTGTGTGTGTGTGTGTGTGTGTGTGTGTGTGTGCGCGCGCGTGTGTGCGTGTGTGTGCGTGCGTGCGACGCGCGCCCGTGCCCCTCGTGGCTGAGTCATCACCTGTGGGCGTGGTCTGGCCCAGCAGCGTGTCGGAGGCCTGCACGGTGGTCACCATGGTACCGGTGGTGGCGTCGGCGATGGTGGCAGGATAATAGGTGTACTGTGTCTCGTTGTTGGCGTCGCCCTCTAAGCCCTCCGACTGGGAGAACACAGCCTGCAGTCAAACACACGGCCAGCGGTCAGAAACCAGACCATTGGTGGAGCGCTCGGTTCTCCTGCAGCCATTGGTTCTCCCGTTCTACTGGCCGCCATCAAGTTTCACTATTAACCCTGCTGGCACCCGCATGGCCCTTATGGCCACCTTTTAATTCTTAGTAGTCAGTATTTTTGCCTGTGTTAATGCTAATGTCATGGGATGATCCAGATGTTGATGGTTTGGTTGATGGTTGAGGTTAAAAACTGCAACCTGATTATTTATTTCCTGACTTTTTCTGTGAAGAACCCAGAGAGGGTTATTTGCTTACGTGCGGCTTTCTGGAAAACAATAATGTTTACGTTTAGGACCCTCTGCCATCGTCACACTTCTTCTGTTACAAACTGACCCCCCATCAGAGAGGGGGAACGTTATGTGGCTCCTCACAGGAAAAAGTTTGCTGCTTTAAAGGTTCCTCGGCCCAAACGGGTCCCCGTTGACGCCCACTCAAACCACAGTTTATGGATCTACCCCAGCTCATCATCACATAAGCTGATACCTGTGACGCCGTTTTTGATATAAACCTGTACTGCTCAAAAAATAATGCATTAAAATCAACGTCATTATAGTCCATTAACATATACAAGGCACCCCGAACGTTCCACTCTGCACTTCATAATTAATATTTTGTGTTAAAATAGAGGGTGCTATTATGACAAAAAAATGGCATAAAAACGTAAAACATTTAAAAAAAACGAACAAAAACAGCAGCAATTTCTCCGCGCCGGCAGCTGAGCTCCCACAATTACTGTCATATGTATATTAATACGAGTCTGTGGCGAGAACCAAAACATTAAAAAAAAGCAAAGATTAATTTCGACGTGGCTGCGTAAATACCGTCACAGCTCAGAAGTGTCAACCCAAAGTGAACGACGGCGGTCACGATAAGAACAAAATCAGAGATTGCCGGCTACATCACCTGTGTGACGGTCTGGGTGGTTGCCGGGAAGCCGGCCACCAGGCTGACGGCCGCCGCGCCGTCCGTCTGACCCTCCAGCTGGCCATCCGACACCTGGATCACGCGGTACGTCACCTGGGAGAGCGAACACGCAGGGTGAGGCGGCGTCCGGTTACACCCGAGAGGGCGGCACGCGGAGGCCGGGCACGCCGGTGACTAACCGCCACTTTTAGGTCAGGATTGCAGACTGCAGGAGATCGACGGCGCTACTCTATTACTCTGGTATCGGGTGCCGTTCATTAGAAGCAGTTCCGCCTCCGTGAAGAGTAGACTGGAGTAACAGAGTATAGTAACAGAGGAGAGCCTGTACCATGTGGCGGTCCATCAAACTAACGTGGTGTCGCCGTCTGGGACCGGCTAGCATGGCCTGCTGTGATTTGGCGCCACAATATAAAAACTAAAACTGGACCACAGACACGCCGACAACGCTGCCTCACACTGACTCGGCTGTCCAACGTCACACACACACACACACTGAAGCGACGGCGACTGTAGGCTGGACCCCAGCTGGGCGTCGGGAAAAGAAGAAACGTGGACCCAAAGCAGTTTCCACAACAGCTCGGGCAGCATTTCACAATTCCAACAATATGAAAGCATATTAGAAGAAACCCGGCGGAGCTGCACAGCCCCAGGAGGGACCTTGTGATGACACGGGTCACAAGTGATGACAAGGATGTGGCCAATCGCAGGAGCTCCTGCGGGCTCCTATTTTTGGTTTGTTTGTTTCTAAGGGAGCCGGAGCGGAGCGAGGAGCCGGAGCGGAGCGAGGAGCCGGAGCGAGGAGCCGGAGCGAGGAGCCGGAGCGAGGAGCCGCTGCTCCGGGCTCCGGTGGCCGGTGGTGTGATACCAACAGCGGTTAGACGCTGGTGTGACAGAAACTGGTCTATAAACTAGGCGCCGGCGTGCTGAGCTGGAGATGAACCATTGGGGCATTTTGTTGAATTACATCTTACATTTTACTTTACAAAATTTGCATTAAAATTCCAAAGCAGCATTTTCTTTCGATTGTGCTATTACCTTACATTATTATGACTGTAGCCCAAACAGTAGCAGTTTTTGGAGCCGATACCGATACTGGAAGAGAACAAACAAGTCTGTGACATAAAAATTTTGGACTTAAAATATCAGCCCGGCTGATAAATCGGTCAGACTCCGTCTAGCACATAGTACTGGCGCACGCGTGCCACTTTCCCACCGATACTGACATGTCTTTGATGCACACAAATCGGCCGAAGGGTCTGCGGGGCTCTGATCACGACTTACACGTCCGATCAGGAGGCCGATTTTCACCCTCGTTATGTGGGTTTGTGGCACATCTGGAAACACCTGGAGGGTGATTTTTGTTTTTCATCCCACCTGATGATGATGATAATTTGCATGTGTATGTGTGTGTGTGTGTGTGTGTGTGTGTGTGTCCTCCCACCTGATGATGACGATGATCTGTGTTGTGCAGTGCAGGAGTGGAATTTGCTTATTAGTAATTATCAATAAACATCAAAGGGTGTATAAATAATTATCTAAGTTAATAAAGCTTTATCAGCCCAAATTAACTGAAACGGGGCCCCACGGGGGGAAACCCGGACCAACAACCAACACATGTAACGCGCCTTAAAAAGAGGTTCAGCTAAAAATGGCAACATTCAGGGAAGATTCAGGGGCGACTTCTTTAAAATATAAACAGGATTTATTAGCAGCAGCAAAATCAATAAACAATTAACATTGCTACTGCACACCAATGCAGTCATAGGCTAGAACTGCTCTCTCTCTCTCTCTCTCTCTCTCTATCTATCTCTCTATCTATATACAAGCAGACACAAACAGAGCGGGTGGGCGGGTGTGTGTGCGGAGGCGAAACAAGTCGGCCGGAAGTGAAACCGCGGTGGCGATGTGTGGTGTGCGGTGTGCTTGCCCGTGACAAATGAATCACCAAATGCTGAGCGGGAAAGTTTAACCTGCACACGCTCAGGTGCGTGGGAATGTGTGCGTGAGGTGTGTGTGTGTGTGCGCGCGTGGTTAGTAAGACGACAGAGACAGAGAGAGAGAGAGAGAGAGAGAGAGAGAGAGAGAGAGAGAGAGAGAGAGAGAGAGAGAGACCCTGCATCCCAAATGCCGTACTAATCAGTCTATACTCAAGAAGTATACTTAAGCTCGGCACACTTTTGAGTAAATATCAGTAGTAACTCGGAAGTTCTACTCAGAGCGCACGCGGCACTTCCTGCCGTTGGGAGGGAACGTTGTTACCATGCTTGTTACCATGGTGACCACTCCTATCAGTGCAGCTGCGCACCGCTCCGCTCTTGACCGTCTACCTTAGCTAGCATACACTGCCACATTGCATTGTGGGGGGTTTCTGCTCAGCTAGCGTCCATCAATCCATGCTAATACATTTCTCCGGAATGAGTATGGATAGTGCGTACTATTGTGTACATACTCGTGTTTCAGACGCACTAAAACATCTCACGTACTGTTTTTGCGTCCTCATCAGGGTGGAAGGATGGAACTTCAGAAGCAGGCTCAGAGAGATACACGAGTTAGCGCGTTAGGAGCGCGTTAGGAGCGCGTTACAAGCCCAGATACACGCCCGTTACTGGCATAGATGTGGTGCCGTGGTCCGTCCCACTTGATGATGATTTGTGTCGTGTGTGTGTGTGTGTGTGTGTGTGTGTGTTTCCTCCCACCCGATGATGATTTTGTGTCTCCGGGCACTGTATGATTATTTTAGGTGTCTGTGTGTGTGTTTCCACCCACTGTGCGATCATCTTATGTGTGTGTAGGTGTGTGTGTGTGTGTGTGTGTGTTTCCACCCACCTGTCCACCTGCTCCCTCTGTCTTGAAAAGATATTTGATTGGCTGGTCGGTGAAGGTGGTGGCAGACTGGATGGCGGCGATGGCTGCGGGGTCCTCGGCGGTGGCTACAGAGCCTGGGGGGGCGGGGGGGGTCGCAGGGACGCACGAGACGGAGACGCATAACACAGAAACATAACTCGTGAGCTTTACACAACCTCAGGAGCTGTGGGTCGCCCGGCAACGCGTTCCCATGGCAATAACAGTCAGATAGCGAGGACACACCTGGTCTCATGCAACTTTCACTCCCTAAATGACTTCTGACGCATCAACAGTCACCAGCTCACAGCACTCCAACCTCTCTTGAACTATTCGCTGAACGTTTCATTTACAGATTCCTTTTTTTTTTGCCCCACATTAGTTATGATGTAACGCCGTTTTCCGTTACCTTCCTCGCTGACGGTGACGTTGCCGTCCGGTTCAGGACTCTTCTGTTGGCTGCACAGACAGAAACACGTATAAGGCTGAGGAGCTGCGAGCTGAGCGCTCCGCGTACTTGTGAGCGTGCGAACAATAGCCACCTCTTCATGTCTGCCCGCAGTCTGGGACCAGCGGACCGCCGTCTCTCGCTGCCGCAGGCGCGCTGAGGAACAAGTGCATACGTTTGACAAGCGGGAACAACCGGGGGCCACCGGGAACCACCGGGAACAACCACCGACCGTCGGCCAGACTCGCTGCCGAGGCGGCGGGCGTGAGGCTGGGAGCCGGAGCCGAGGCGCCCGTCAACGGTTAATGGTCGCTCGCCGAGAGGCGGCGGAGGCAAGCTCAGCGGAAACGGGAGGCTTTCGCCTTCAAAATTACAGCATGAAACTACGGAACACGGAACAATAAAAACACATCTTAAATACTTTGGAAGCTATTTTCGGTTACTTTAGGAATAATCTTTACATTCAGGTTGTCTTTTATTGTATTTTCACGGGTTTTTCGGTCAAAGTTAAATGGGTGCCTAAACACGTCTTTTAGTTTGACAAGTCACAGCGGAAGTCGAAGTTTCATCGACGCTAGCTCGACACGCGTCCTACCTTTCGTTTAAAATATCCGGCCCCAGCGGTTCTTACAGATGTTCAAAAAAGGCTCTTCCCCGCCTGTTAGCCGAACGAGGCCGCCGTCCGCCGCCGCTAACAGCTACAGCGTGAAGACATATTTAAAATACACACATCGCTAAGTTCCACTGGCCGTATTCCGCTGCGAACAAAGATCTACGTACGCCGCAGTGGACCCTCCCCCGGTATTTGTCAACAGAGCAGGCTCGCTTGTCGCCTGCGCGCATGCGCAACCGGAAATGGCGCCTGCCCCGTCCCGGACGTGATCGCGCTTAAAACGCGCGCAACGTTACCAAACCGGCGAGAATCCGAACTCGGAGCAGCGAGTCTCCGTGTCGCGGTGGCAAACGTTCATTTTTTTAACAGGAGCATTTATGAACTAATAAACTGAGAGATGTGAATTTCCCCGCCGAAGATTCCATTGCATTTATGTTTACGAGAGAATCACTTATAACCGGAAGTGTCTCTCATACCTGTCGCTAACTTGACGCACGCAGAACTTACGGAGTCCAATGTTTGCACGGCACGAAGCGACTTTTCCTCGCATTAAACGCTTTATTGTCACTCGCGGGTCACAGTAACACCGACGAATGTGCGACTGTGATTCTTGGAGAAGGAGAAGACGACAAAAGAGTACTGGACAGCGCCCGTGGTTCGATCCCGGGGAGGGATGGGCGAGCATCGAATTCTGAGAGAGAATTGTTGTTCGAAGTAACCACTGAGCTACACCAGCACGCCGGAAGTCGGCGGAAAACTGCTATATGAACCTTCAACTGCACGCACCGTGAGGAGTTTCTGTCTGGTCGATTAGT
Organism: Dactylopterus volitans; assembly: GCA_901007715.1. Lineage (NCBI taxonomy): Eukaryota > Metazoa > Chordata > Actinopteri > Syngnathiformes > Dactylopteridae > Dactylopterus > Dactylopterus volitans. Next base: position 3,077 of record CAAKHG010048671.1, on the reverse strand, counting down.
CGAAACCAACATTAAAAATAAAGTAGTAAAACGTAATTTTAGACAGGCAATATGATTGGTCATATGTGGGGGCTTTAACTGCACTGTAAACACTGCGATTGTTAGCATGTGCTCAGCTATGCTAACCCAAACGTAAAAAAAAGAGCTCATGCAGTTTTTAATTCTTGATTAATCGCGTCTTCTTTCGTTTTGTGTGGATAAAATTAGCTGCGAATTACGAAGTAATTTGATGTCATTTGGAGGGTCACTCATGCCTTCACCTGGACATGTTTCTCTCCCCAGAGAAAACTCTGTTTCTCGTTACACCCCCGAAATACTGACAGGACAAACACTGCTCCAAAGACACTTTGTCTCTGTCCCTTATGTTACTGCTTATTGGAATCAATTAGCTAAAAATATTAACTGGAAGAAAGTGTGGATGCTCCCTCAGGAAGCATCCTTCAAAATGAAGTATTAGCCGGCCAGTCATTACATGCAGAAATATAAAAAAGGCATTAATAAATGTATTAATTGACCTTTGTGACCTTTATCCAAAACCGTTTTACATTTGTTTTGGCTTTGTTCTTACACAAGCACATTTGGGGCAGACTTCTCTAGGTTTGTTACTGATCATCTCACCGAGGATTTTTCTTTGTCTTGGGAAAATGTTGTGTTTGGCTTCCTAATATGTCGTCGAGAAGAAGGGAAATGTTACTTCTTAATACATTTATTTATAATTTTGGCAAACATTTCTATCCATAAAAGTAAATTCCTTAACAAAAACCTTATTTTGATGTATTTCAGAAGGAAATGGAAATTTATTTGAAATCACTTAATGATTCTTCTAATCAAAAGTCTATTAAGACTGAATATTTGCACCCTCTACAAAGTTTTTATATAATACACTGTACCCCTGGCTTTTTTGTTTTTTGTTTTCTATACGTTGTGATCTTTATGCTGTATATTGTGATCTTTGTTAATAAAGATTTAATTAAAAAAAAACGGTTTAATCGCCTGCTGCTTCGCGCCATTCTGGCCGTGCGTGACCTCACTCAGCTGCGCGGCTGCGTCTCTCAAAGCTCTTTAGTTATTGCAGCTTAAAGAAAAATGTATCGGCAAGTTCGTGCAGCAGGTGAACGATGTCGTGTTGCGGCAGGTCACCAAACGTGCCAACTGGAAATTAAAATGAAACCTAACGATGTGGCCAGTCTGCGCTGTCGTGTCTTTGGCCTGTCTGTGATCGGCCGGGCGACGACTGAGGGGGAAAAAAGTGACATTTTCATAACCCTTTTCTCAAGTATGACATCATAACTGCGGATTTACCAGCGAATCTTGTCACGTTGGCAGGTTTTACCGGCTCAGCCGAGCTGCTGTCCGCTTCTTTCATGGAAGAAGAAGAAGAGCAGCTGGAGGATAAAACACTGGACAGCGCCCGTGGTTCGATCCCGGGGGAGGGATGGATGAGCATCGAATCCTAGGAAAGGATTGTTGTTCGAAGTAACCACTGAGCTACACCAGTGCAACTGTACCTGTGGAAAACTGGTGTATGAAGCTTCAGCACCTTCTACATGCACAGTGAAAGATTTCTGTCTGATGGAAGTGTCGCCGTCGGCAGCAGCTTTTGTCGTTCATGGCTCTGGAATGCTGCACCTGATATTCCAATACTGCCCAACTCATTATAGATTATCGAGGTTGGGAAATCTAGTCACTTAACTATATATAATTTAAAAAAACCCTGGAAAAAGCGAATTGCAACCGGACCCAGGCCTCACTGAAGAAGACCCAGTCCGGGCTCTTCTTTCTTAGGAGCCTTAGATCTGTCAATGTTTGCACAAAGCTTTTAGATGTTTTTTATCGGCGCATTCTTGCTAGTGTCCCTTTTTTGCTGTACTTTGCTGGGAGGAAGGGGGCAAATTTACTGATGACAAAAAGAGGATCAATAAGATGATCAGGAGGGCTGGATCAGTCATCGGCCTGGTCCCTGAGTCACTTGAGGCCGTTATTGAGAGGAGAACAGGGTCGGAATTAAAATCATCCTCTGCACAATGTTTTTATGGCTCTTGGAAGCTCTTTTAGTGAGCGACTCGTGACGCCTCGGTGTTCCTCTGGGCGACCTGAGGAGGTCTTTCATTCCTGCAGCAGTGAGATATTTTAACAATCATTTTTAGTGTCAGACTCGCACCATCTCATCAATATTTAATATATATTTAAACCTCCACTTATTTATATGCTTCTATTCTTATCGTGCTTCTGCAGTATTCTATTCTGTAGATCTACTGTGTGCATCTGATGTTGTGCTTATGTTGTTTGACGTCCTTGTGCTGTTTGATTGTTATGGTGGTGAATCAGTTTCCCCATGCGGGATCAATAAAGCTTACCTGACCTAAACTAATTACTGTCTGAAAACAGCATCGGACGACGGACGCCGAGTCTAAGATGTTGCCATTAAAGTTCTAATCACAGTCAAGTTCATGATTCTTGCAGAAGAAGAAGAAAAAAAACCCACTGGCCAGCGCCCGTGGCTCGATCCCGGGGAGGATGGACGAGCACAGAATTCTAGGAGGGAATTGTTGTTCGAAGTAACCACCGAGCTACACCAGCGCGCTGCTGCAGCAGGAAGATGAGCCTCATCGACATGAGCTGCAAAAACATGAATTATTGTTTTGTTGTTGGTTGTTCTGGGTGCATCATCAGGCCTGATGATTCTGCCATCAGTTTATGATTGGTATTTTGAATTATTATTATGATTGTTGTTGTTGTTATAGAATATTTAATTCTTCCACAAATAAAGCCCCCATCCACTGGCAGGCACCTGCCCTCACCCATATTGTTTTGTTTTCATGTGGTTCTTACAAAATATACTTTTGAATAATAATAAAACTTAGACACACATGAGGGGGCGGGGTTGTTTGTACAATATATTATATGGTTGGTGTAAGTATATTACGTCTATGGTGTACAGCGATCAGCCATAACATTACGACCGCCGTGTGTCCACCATAGAGTATAATACAACACATCAGCCATAAGATTACGACCACCGCGTGTCCACCATAGAGTATAATACAACACATCAGCCATAAGATTACGACCACCGC
>CAAKHG010048670.1:2727-14723 GCA_901007715.1 Dactylopterus volitans | reverse complement strand
CAGGGGCTAAAAAGATAAAATAGTAAACGGTGTGTGTCCTGGTCCCCCGCGGGCCCTGCTGGCCTCGGCTCCAGCGGGGGCATCTGAGTGTTCACCGACAAGATCGGAGAAGATTCCCAAGATATTCAGGGAAAATGTGTAAACCCGTGACTCCACAGACACAGGGACAGATGAAGGTGGCTGTGGGCCCCCCAGGCCATGTTTTCCATGAGCGGACCCCCGTTGCTCATCGCGATTCACCATAAAAACATGTGATTTACTGGTTTCTGTTAAAGCTTTTGAGGAATAACAAGCATTACACATGTTACACAAAGTCTTGAAACAGCGCTGCCACCGAGAGGGAGACCTCGACAGAGCGTCAGCATGCTGGTCGGAGCTTCGAGCCTCCTGAACCATCAGTTATATTTATAACATCTGCATCTGGAGCCCACAGAAGCCCCCGGTTTTACTGAGGCAGCATCGCAGCGTCCTTGCAGGGATGCAAATTGAATTGCTGTGCAATACCTAAGTAAAATAAAGCCAGATGAGCACAACAGCGGTGACGCAACAGGAGCACGATCACAAACACACATTTTCCCACTGTTAGAATCCTCTTTCTGTCTTGACATCAGAGACCTTCCTGAGGCTAATAAAACCCAGCTTGCTCAGAATATCACTTTCAGTGGAGAGCGGAGCGCTGATTCTGTCTGCTTTGGCTCCTTTTGGATCATAATTGTTGAAGAACACGAGATCAAACTCGCTGATACATACATACACACCAATCAAAGCACAGCATCATGACCACTGCATTGCACCCTCGTGCATATGAGTGGGAAGGGCCAAAATATTAGGGACGCCTCTCAGACCCAGTACAGGTCAACAGCGCCACAAACAGTCCCAATAACAATCAATCAAATATGTCTCGCACACACGTTCAATCAGAATTCTACATGAATTCATTGCAGGACTGTTGTGTTACATTCTACAGCAAACATGCAGTGGTCATGACGTGATGGCTGATCGTGTACCTGACATTCATCATGTTGGAAGCCCGGCGGCCCAGAGGCCTCCGCTGCATCCACCCTCTTCATATCTCGCTCTTATTTTCACGTTCTCTCCCAAATCAGGTTTTTGGAATCATGACTCTGCACAACCGGCACCAGCGAAGCGCGTGAGGCGAGCAGCCGCCGCCCGACTCCGCGGCTCCCCGATCAGCCTTGCATGTGGCTGCGTTTGTCCACTGAGTGTGAGTGCAGGACCGAAGGTCGCCGACCCCGAATGATGAACGCGCAAAATAAAACCGCTCTTGAAAGGGGCCAAAGAACCCATCGCCACAGGAACCAGCACGTCACCACGCGCTCGTGTGTTTAATCGCAGCCTTGCAGGATCGCAGATATGGGCGGTGGGGTCTGTGGCCTCGTGTGACCTCAGCAGCAGCAGCAGCAACAATAAGCAGCTGGGACATCACAGCTGATTTCCGGTCCCTTATCTGGGTCCTCAGAGGGGTCCTCCTCTCGGGCCCCCTGCGCATTAATGTGCGCCAGTGTTGTTACAATTCCTCCAGAGCTTCGACACGGCGGGCGAGGGGCCACACGTGGTGTTCCACGCGTGCGGCATGCTCTCGGCCCTCGTCCGGCATCCAAATCAGATTTCGATTTTCGCCAGCGAGGGATTGGGTTTGTGAGATTCGGCGAGTTTTGGCGCCCTGCAGTTTGGCCGTCAGGCGACTGAGGAGAGTGTGCGGCGTCCTTCCGTCGTTCCGGGTTTCGCACATGCCGCCGCGTGCGTGTGAAACGGAGCACGCGACCTTCTGTCGGCGCGTTTATACGCGTCACCCGTTTGGGATCCGGCCCCAGACCCGTATTTCGCCGTTCGGTGATTTAGTAGCTGACTGATCTAGCAGAGAGTCACAAATTGCGGGAAAGTCACAGCTGCCGCGCAGAAAATTAGTTTTCATCCCCCATTAACTCTCCAAACATTTTCATTCTCAATATCAAACGCTTTGCCGAGTCTGAGCAGCAGGCGCGGCAGAGGCGGGCGGCCGCTGGCATCGGCCCGGCGCTGCCGGCCCACGCAGGCTGGACGAGGGCCCGGAGTGGGCCCACATGTGAAAGATCCGCAATCAGACGTGGACCCTCTCCAGCCAAAAAACGCTCATGACGGAGCGCGATCTGGACGGGAGCCGATGGCGGCCCGCGCGAACGCCGAGCGCAGACCAAACATCACACATGTGCGGGCCGCTCCTGGCAACGCTGTGGCGGGCTGGTTAGCTCTTGGCCGACATGCGGCCGGGCTGCGGCCCGGCTGCGGCCCGGCTGCCGTCCCTCCTTCCCTGCGACGGTTTTTGCCAGATCTGGGCTACAAGAACTCCTCTTTCTGGTGCTGTTTCTGGTGTGTGTGTGTGTGTGTGTGTGTGTGCCATGTGAACGTATGCCGCTCTCTAAACGTACGCATTTCCAGGCCTGTGTGTGTGTGTGTGTGTGTGCGTGCGTGTATATAAAAGCTCAACATGTGATTCAACATTCTCCCATTTCTCTCGGTGGAAATATTTACACTGAGCCCCCATCTGAGCGTGCAGTTCAAACAGACAGCGGCCGGCCTCCCTCCCTTCTCTCCCCGTCCTCCAGATTCTTTCCCCTTCTTCCAGATGCCCTCAGCCTCCGGGGGCCATGTCACACAACACACGGCATTGTGAGCGGGGTCCGCCGCGCCCCGGCCCCGCCGCCTGCGTGTTTATATCAGGACCTGATATCCATTTTCTGCCCTTGCTCTGGCTCTGAGGTATTTATTTTTAGCCGGCGAGGAGCAGATTTAGGGGGGACTGCGATATGTAAATAGACCTGATCCGTCACAGGTGCCCCATGGAAGAGGCCCACAATCTGATACTTGTGGTGGGGAGGCGGCAGGGGGGATGAAAAGGACGCAGATATTGGATCATTGTGTGGCTGAACCAGGCTGCAGTCATTGATAAGGCTTCCGTGAGCAGACTCCCGCTCTGGTTCAGCTTTTCCAGCCCGAAGTCGGAGCAAGCGGACGGGCATCTCTTCTTTACGCCCGAACCCCGATTCACATCCTCACCATGCTTTTATTTAGAGGTGCTCCTGATGCTCTGAGAAGATGGTCGTCCTCCTGGGGTCCACCTGTCCACCACCCTCAGGAGATGTGTGATTAACAAAGATGCACCTCACTGGTGTGGCATGATTGCCGGTGTCCTCCCCCGTCGTCCACCTTCGTGAGCGTCAGCGAGAAGCTTCTGCGTCTCGACGGCTTCTGCGCGTCTGCAGCGGCCCGACCCGACCTGAAGGTGGCGCTAAACTGAGGCGGTCCCTTCGCCGTCTACGTTTGCTTCCCACAAACAGGATCCGGCACGACTGCGGAGGACATTTTTTGTCCTTCAGCTTCGTCTCGCCCGCTTTGCGTGTTTTTACAAAACCTTTTAAGTTTCTAGGGAACGTTTAGGAAGTCTGAGGACTGGAGCTGCTCCCGAATGCTGCAGAGTTGAGTCCACCTCCCCGTCTGCTTTCCCATTTTTTTTTTTACATATAATTTGTTTGGTTACACCTAGCAGCCAAGTTCGCCATCCACGGAGCTCCGCCGGAGAACCAGCGGAGCTCCACTCCGCCTGCCGCAGAGGCGGGGCAACCGCATAAGTGATGATGATTGGCTAAGGTAGAGTAATGTTTCATGGTAAGCCAACCAGAGGCAGACACACACACACACGCAGCAATGGCGAGCCCAGATGATTCAAGTCTGACGTTTTTAAACAGGAGGTCCAGACATTATTTTTCCCTCATTGGGATAAGAGTCAAGAACGTAAAGGTGAAACGTGATGATGACGGGAACAAAGTGTTTCTCCACCTCGGTTTGTCTCACGTTGGCCCAGAGCGACGTTAAAATAGTGCGGATTGGTAGACAATGTTTTCTCCTAATAATTTAGTTTGTTCAGTGTTGATTTTATTAATTAAACACGATCAATATTCAGGTTCATGGTAGATAACTGTAAGTACAGTTGCATTTTAAGTTCCAGTAAGATGTTTGGGGGCAAATTCTTTGACAAATCTGAACGTTTAAATTGCAGCACAATCGTCACCTTCCCCCGTAAATGGTGACTCCTTTCATGCTGTGACTGAGACACTGACTATTTTTTGGTAACTATAACTAATTACCTTTTTTTAAAGCGATGTGCCCGCCTCCGGCGCCGTTACGTGTGCTATTAAACAAGCTGGCGCAAAGATTGCCGCGGCGTTGAGAGCGCGGTTACGGCGTGATGGAGCGCGGTGGTCAGACAATGGAGGCTTCTCTTCTTGTTGTGGACAAGATTACTCCACTCCGAGGTTTTTCCAGTCCTGGGTCCTCACGCGAAGCGCGCCTGAGCAACAGCAGCTCCGCTCGGGTGTTTTCGTTGGAGGGAAGCGTTCCCGCCCGACACACACAGCTCTAACAATGGAGTCTTCTCTGGTGGAGGTGCGGCCGTGGGCCATCCTGGAGGCTCACCCACGGTCTTGGACGGCGAAGTCCACGTTGGACCACGACTGAGGACCAGTCCTGGACGCGGCCCAGTGGATGAGGCGTCCCACCGGGTCTCCGCTCCGAGCCGCAGAACTCATTCTTTCCCTAAATCAGCGATTGGACCTGGGTTGCTGCAGCTCTGGACCAGCTCCAGCTCCGTCCTCCGTCCGTGTCTCCAGCTGAGCTCCCTGCCAGTAACATTACACTCGCCGCGGCTGTTGTTTCACAAACAAGAACAACGGCCCGTTGGCGCAAGCTATTAAAGTCTTCTACGAAAACGGTGCGATTGCGTAACAGGCCGTTATTCAACATCCCTGCCCCAGGCTCATTTGCATACGTCCACCTGGAGGCTGATTGTGGGGCGCGCGGCGCGATAACGATGTTCTGCTGTGTTCTGGTACTTCTTCAGTCCCTTTTTTTCGTGTTTGCAGGGTCGAAGACTTATTTCGCTGCCGCACAGCAACCCTCCATGACTGCATCTACCTGGAATGTTACATGTGAAGAAAACCATCACGTCCTCCTCAAAGCTGACGCGACCTCCGTGTGGCAGAAGTTCTCCGATCCAACGTTCTCTGTTCCGCCGAAGCGTCTTTTTCTTTTGTCTGAGCCTTTTTTTTTTATTTTTTGTTTTTTTTTTCCCCCTCCTCAAACAGAGAGCGACCGATGCTGTGCAGCGAGAAGGGGAGGCAGCGGAGGATAGAGGAGCAGCGAGCGAGAGGGGGGGATGGTGAGGACTTTGTTTAGGAGGAAATCTGGAACCTATAAACTTGGGCAACTTCTATGACAAGAAGCAAACGTCACAAAGGTCCGCTTTGGTTGGCTGTGCGGCACACCTTTGTCTCCGCCTCGTCCGTTTGATCAGACCAATAGTTAAAGGTCGGTTCTTCCTGTTGTCTTAAGCTCAGCTGTCCAAAAGAAGTCCTCTGGACCAATCAGGGCGTCCGATGGGCTGGGCAGCTGCGAGTTCCATGGTTCCCTCCCTTTGAAAAGTCAGATTCGAGTTGCTGCCGACTCACATGCAGCCGCAGGAGTGCGACATGAGAGGAGTCTGACTCGGCGGAGGCAGCCTCGCGCTCGGAGCTCGCACGCACGCACACACACGCTCGCACGCTCGCACGCACGCACGCGGATGAAGCGGCGCCGCGGCGGTCCGGCGGCGGCAGCTTGGCGTGTTTGGATGGGATAAAATGTACAGCTGATAACTGGGGAAGGAGAAGAAGAAGAAGAAGAAGAAGAAGAAGAACGGCGGGGCTGCAGGCCGGAGAACCACACAACACGACGGCGTGGGTTCCCGAGGAGCCGAAAACCCAGGAAAAGCGAGAAGGGGGGAATAAAGACGGAGGCATACCAGAGGAGGGAGAGGAGGAGTGGAGGTTGGAAAGTCACTGGAAGGAGAGAGAAGAAGAGTTGATATAAACGTGGCCAAGAATGAGAGAGGAGGAGCAGTCCGCTGATGACCACCCGGTAGGAGAGGTGGTTTCCAACCAAGAGAACATAAGCAGACCACCTTCCAATGCCTGTCCTGTTGTCGTAGCAACACCGGGGATTACCGGGCGTAAGCGGCAGACGGTCTCGCATACGGAGGATCATGTGACCACAGTTACCACAGCCACCGCCGCCGCCGCTGCCGCCGCCGCCGCCGCCACCGCCGCCGCCGCCGCATCGTTAGAGGACGGCAAGGTCAAGTCAGGTGACCCCATCCAGATCTACACCCCAACCGGGCCCAAAAGACTGAAAAAGAGTCCTCAACACCGACCCCCCTCCTCGGGACCGTCCCTGTCCCCCGTCCCGGGTCCCAGCCCCGGAGGTCTCTCGGCCCTCGAGGACCCACACGGCCAGCGGGTGATCGCCAACATCCGCGAGCGCCAGCGGACGCAGTCCCTGAACGAAGCCTTCGCCTCGCTGCGCAAGATCATCCCCACGCTCCCCTCCGACAAGCTCAGCAAGATCCAGACGCTGAAGCTGGCCTCGCGCTACATCGACTTCCTCTACCAGGTCCTGCAGAGCGACGAGATGGACTCCAAGCTGACGGGCTGCAACTACCTGGCCCACGAGAGACTGAGCTACGCCTTCTCGGTGTGGAGGATGGAGGGAGCGTGGTCGACCATGTCGGCCGGCCACTAGCCCCCGCCGGGCGCGGGGTCCCCCCTCACCACCGCTGCCTCGAAATCCCCGCGACGGGACGGTGCTCTTACTCCACCGCGGGCCGGGGAGAGGTCGGCTCGCGCCTCGGCTCAGGTCACGTGTTCGCCCGGGCGGGAGGACGGCGTGACTTTAGGCGAGAGGAGGATTCTCATAGTTTTACGTGAGCATTTTTTTGTTTTTTCTTTTTTAGGGATGCAGGTTGTTTTCAGGCCTCCACCCCCACGTGAGAGCCGCCCCATCTCTCCTACGAACTGCGGATTCTTGAGCTGCCGCCGCAGATTCCAAAATTTTAAAGGATTTCTTTTTTTTTTTTTTAACATTTGTACTCTGTGTGTGTAGATCACAGCGGAGGACTGAACAAGCCAGAGACAAAAAACGGCCGGCTTTGTTTCACCAGCATTTGACGCCGGATGTTTACGGACCTCCAAAAGCCGCCTCTGCCTGACAGCCGCCCCCACCGGCCCCCGCTGGCCCCCGCAGGCCCCTGCCGGCCCCCGCCGGCCCCCGCTGGCATGTCACCACGACTGCCGCCGCCGCCGCGGCCGTCCTCCTCATCGTAGGTATGCGGCATTTGAGCTACATGTTATTTTTTTCTTTCTCTAACTTTATGTGTTTGCTCGCCCCAGGCGAGAAAAAAAGAAAAAAAAAAACGCTGGAACTTGTGAAATGTCGGAGGCGAGAGCAGCACGCTGGAGGAGGAGATGAGGGATTAGAGGGGAGCCAAGAGCGGGGAGACAAAAATTGGATGGACCTTTAACTTTTCCGTACCCTGTCAACCTTTAGTTTTCCATGACTCCGACACTTTATGAATCCCTGACCACCTCTGAACCAGAGAGACGGGTGTGGGGGGGTGGGGGGGGCAGTCGTGGGCAGCCGTCGTCCTGACTTAAGTTTCTACCCGAACCAAGCCTCTTTGTTTCTTCTCGCGCCAAAAAAACCTCTCCTCTTAAATTCTTTCCTCTCATTTTGGCCCAAATTTGCTTGCGCTGCACGAAACCGTGATACAGTCGCGGCGAGCCGGCGAGGAGGCGTAATGAAAACAAACGGGTCTGCGAGAGCGATGAATCATGCGTGTCGCCATCAAAGGGGGGCGGGGGGAGGGGGGGCTGTCGGGCTCCCCGCTGGGCTCCCATAAACCACCGGGAGTGATGGAGGAGGTGCGCGCTGATTTGAGCGCCCAGCACGCACATGGAGGTGTAGACACACACACACACGCACACACGCACACACACACACACACACGCACACACACACACCTCCCCGCCGTCTTACATTTAAAAGAAAATAACAGCGCGGAAAGGCCTTTTCTTTCTCTCCGACCTAAAACCCGTCGCCGCTGGCGTTGTTTTGTTTGCGCGACGCTGAATGAGCGGCGTCGGCGAGGGCGGCGTCACGCGGCAAGGACGCTCCAGCCGAGAGGAGGCTGGCACGCTGTGTGTGTGTGTGTGTGTGTGTGTGTGTGTGTGTGTGTAACACTCGTGACAAACTTCTTCCAGCGCTGCCAGCGTGCATGAGGCCCGGCAAACCTATCATTAGAGCCCCAGGGAGGTAGCCAATGTTTCCAGCTCCTTGTCGAAGGCCAGCGTGGCCTCGGCACGACGACCTTCGCTGGCATGTCGGAAGGCACTTGACATTTTGGGGGGAGCTCAGGTCTTCTGGGGCCAGAAGAAGGAAGCGGCCTCTGTTTGTTATGAATGCGTGAAGCCGGCCGAACCGCTAACTGGCACAGATGAGCCAAAAGATTACGACCACTGCGTGTTCACCAGAGAATGGAATACAGCATGTTCTCCCCTCCAGGAGGAGTTTTATGTTGAACTGTGATTGAATGTGTGTGAGAGAGGCGCTGACATGTTTGAATGATTGTTATTGGGACTGTAGTTTGTGATACTTTGGGGGGGGTGGTGACCAAAATATTAGGGACGCCTCTCAGTGTAACCCAGTGCAGTTCAACAGCGTCACAAATTACAGTCCCAATAACGATCAAATACGTGTAGTTAAGCATAAAACAAAATATAATTCATGCAGGGCTGTTGCATTATATTCTGTGTTAAACATGCAGTCGTCATCAGGTTATGGCTGATCCATGTATGCTGCATATAAACTGTGTCTATCTATCTATCTATCTATCTATCTATCTATCTATCTATCTATCTATCTATCTATCTATCTATCTATCTATCTATCTATCTATCTATCTATCTCTCTCTGATATTTGACAACAGCGCCGACTCCCTGCAGATTTCATGTTTTTTTTTTTGTTTGTTTGTTGTTGTTTTTTGGGTTTATTTTTGCATCTGAAAAACAATTTGATAACAATAGTAATAATAATAATAAATGGAGACACCAAACAGCTAAACTCTAAGCGTTTGCTAAGCGCTCGCTGTGCTCTCAGTGACGCTCGCCTGTACATCAGAGAGGAAGCTCGGTGAAAATGCACATGCAGTAAAAAATAAATACACAAATAAATAAATAATAAAAGCATGCAGACTCAGCGGAACACCGGCAGCGTTTGTCCCGGGTTCTGATATTTCCTGTCAAACAGACTTTTGAGCGCAGCCGCCGGCCGACATTAATTACTGAACGGCCGCCCAGCTCATCAAGGCTCTGAGACGTCGCTCACTTCCCAGCCACCACCCTCGTGGTGAGGACACGTTCCTCCTCTTCCCGCGGGAACGCTGACTCCGCCCATCGACCGCCAGCGCCCCTTTTGAGGTCCCCTGTTGTTCGGGAATCTGGCGTGATTGTATTGGCGTGTCCAACGCGTCCCCGATTACTGCGTCCGGCGTGAGCGCCGCGTGCCTGCAGCCATGAGAGGAGAGTGGAAGCGGTTGCGGCGCTAACATGTCTGCGTTTGTGTCGTTCCAGCTGCTGAATAAAGAGACTGTGAGCGCCCCCCCAGCCCCCACCCACCCACCACCACCCACCACCCACCGCCATCTCTGCTCCATCCCTCCATCTCCACAGCTCCGGACATAAGTGGAAACTCTGGTGGGGGGTTTGAGAACGTTTCAAAAGGCATGTTGATGAGGCCTCGGGGAGGGAGAACCTGTCAGGATCTGCGGTGGATGGCGATGTGGCCGTCAGACTGGACCAAGGCTGCTTCCTCGGTGACCCCCCCCTCCCCTCTCCCCATCCCCTTTTTGAGCCTTTATCCCCAGACCTACTCGGCGCGTTTGACCACTTCTCTCGCGACCGTCCTGAGAATAAAGCTGCCCCGCGAGGGTTCTCCCCGTGTTTTTTGGTGGAACTGGATGAGGAACGACGCGGCACACACACGCCAGCGCCGCGCCCTCTCTGTCTCCTGTCTCTCTTGTTAAACTGTCTCCCTCCCTCCCTGCTCCCCTCCCTGGTTTTAATGAGCTCGGCGAGCCTTCGCCTGGTCAGTCAGGAACACTTAATTCCTCCCCAAAAAAGAAAAAAAAAAGAGCATGTTAATGTGCAATTAAGGGCTCGGGGCATATTTACAGCCTCCTCTGGAGTTTGGGAGCTGTGGCTTGATCTTTTCGGTGACATTGCAGCAGCCTGCAGGTTTACTTGATGCTTGAGCAACAGTTCAGCCATCAAAGCGCAACAACCAGCTCTAAACAAAAAAAAAAAACACAAAACAAAAAAATAATAGGCGGGTTCACTGGAGAACGTAGAACCAAACCGCTCCACTAAGCTGCTGCTGCTGCTGAGCTCAGTTGAACGCCGAGCGACAGATTAAAGCTCCGCGTCCCTCGACATGTGAGACGCTTGAGTGAGTCTCCATCGATGTGATCGGTCCAAACATGTCGATGTGAGACGTGGATCGCCCTCCCCACATGTCTGGGACCCTCCGCTGCCGGGCTGCCGGGGGCTGGGGGGGGGGGGGTTGGATCGGTACCGAGGCTGCTCGCTATCAGAGACCCGAGGAGCCACCGCGCGCAGCAGAGGAACTCCTGATGGTCGGGCTGTTGTTCCTGGACTCCTCTCGTGAGGCAGCGTGGGAGGAACGGGGGCCGACCAGGATCGACCCACCACGAGCCAAACCAGAAGGCTCATGTGGACCAGCACTCACGTTTCCCTCTGAGGACAGGACTCTTTTTTTTTTTTTTTTTATTATGCTCATCAGTTAGCCGCGACTCAGGGCACGACACACGCACACACACACACACACACACACACAGATCAGGTTCGAGCTGCGATTGAAAGGTGCAAGCGACTCCGCCCAAACAGGAAGTGAAAATCCCTGCCGGCCTTTCAGCTGCAAACTGCTTCCCACCATCAGTTCGTTAGCGCTTTAATTCTCCCTTTGACCCTCGGATGCGCCGGTGGGGCAAAAGTGACCCGGTGAGGTTGTTTTCTTGCGACATCTCCGCGATGAAAAGTTGTTGTCCTCTCACATTCCAGCTATTTCTCAAAAAAAAAACAAGTGTTTGTGTTTCCACCCCCGAGGTTCCATAAGTGGGTCAAAAATGATTTTTGTAATTTTCGCTAATAATCATTTCTGTCGTGTCTTGCATTGTGCGCACAAGGATTATTTCATGCTTGAGTTTTTTTTTTTTTTATTATTATTATTATTTTTCACCTATTAACATTTGGTGAATGTTCAAACATGTGTGTGTGTGTGTGCGTGTGTGTGTGTGTGTGTCCAGTCGTGGGCATTTCATCTCTGTTTCTGAAGCTTTTGACGCCATCGTTGCCGTTTTGTCGTCGTTGTGACAAACTGCCTCTTTCTGAATAAAAAAAAAAAAAAATCACCCAAACATGAAATCATTTGTGTGTGTGTACAATAAAAAAGCATAAATTAAATGATTATTCTTCAACAGCAAATGGCACAAAAAAAACCCGCATGAGGGGGACCTGCGAGTCTCCTGGTTCCTTCATTCGTCTGTGACAGTAATCCGAGTATTTTTGGCTTGAGGACGAAACAAAAAGACCCCCCCGAGGACGTCGCCTCAGTCTCTGAGGACACTGATGGACGTTTTCCACCGTTTTATTCAGATTAATTAGAGGAAAATCATCTTGCAGGCGAGAGGCTGCTGCTGGATGAGGATGAGGACGCGGACGAGGATGAGGATGAGGATGAGGATGAGGATGAGGATGAGGATGAGGACGAGGACGAGGATGAGGATGAGGACGAGGATGAGGGCTGCAGGGTCTTACTGAAGGCATACATTCACATTCACATTCACATTCACATTTACATTCACATTCACATTTACCGTAGCATTTGACTGTAAATGAAGCTCATTGGCTGTTGGTGTCGCGTCAGGCCTCATTTTCATTTGCGCAACTTTCAGACTTTATGCGGATAAATCATTTAATTATAATTATAACATTATTATGACAAAAAGAAAAAAAGAAAAAAGAGGAAAAAAAAAAAGCTGTAGAAATTAAGA
>CAAKHG010048664.1:0-11703 GCA_901007715.1 Dactylopterus volitans | reverse complement strand
GGAAGGAGGCGCCTGCTAAATCACTTTAATTTACCGTCCGCCGCGCCTGCCAGAGCCGCGCTGCGCGGAATCCGAAGCGCGCGCGCGCGGGCGCGGGCGCGAGCACACGCCGCCGCCGCCAGCTCCGCCGCCAAGGTCAGCGTGTCGCTGCCCCTTCAACCTGGAAAATTAAGAGTGCGATAAGCGAAGACCATTGAGACATTTAACAAAGTGTAGATTAAAGCACTGGCTCGGAGATGGGAGAGGAGAGGATGAGGGTGAAGAGCGGGTGAGGAGGGCGGCGGCGGCGGCGGCGGTGGAGAGACTCGCTTTATGGGGATTTCATCAGGATGACTGCCGGGAGAATTGAGGCCTCGCCGATCTGTCCCAGATAAATTAGGTCTTTGTGAAGGTTTTTCTGACAATCAACTCAGGAGGAAAAGTCACCCGAGACGGTCCTGCAGAGTCCTGCAGATGGATATTTCTCTTCTCGACGGCATCTGGGAAATTGTTATGCCGCATCCGTGGGCGAGAGCACGTCTCGGGATGGCGGCGGCGGCGTGGTGATTCCTGTTTGCGATATCGGCCCGCTGACATTACCTTTTAGTCACCTTTTATGGAAGAGGAGCTCGTTTGATGCTCAGCTGGCGGAGAGCGCGCAGGCTCTTGGGCAAAATTTTCATCCTCTGCATTGTAATTCCAACCGCCGCTCCGCTCGTAAGGCAACAGTCCAAGAAGAGAGTTTTTTCCTCTTTATTTTATTTTTTTTTTCCTGGGACGTTTTTTATTTTTTATTTTTATTTTTTCTGCAGTCCCCCCCCTCGTCTTGGGGATGCTGAACGCCCCACAGACTGTAATCCTAATTAGAGAAAATTGTGAATTTGGGCAATATTATTGGAAGCAAATAGACTCAACTTGTCTCCATGGTGCTGTGGTACGCCAGCGCCGTGCAGCCCCCCCCCCCCACACCCCCCCCCCGACAGTGATCATAACCCAACACAGGTTTAATGCAGTTATTAAAGATGCATAGAGAAGGCAGCATTTCCGTTTGAATAAACAGCCCTGTCTCGTTTTTATTGCGCCGCAGATCTGGGGACGTTTACGCGTTCATATTTTGTGTTTGTCAATATACTTTTCTAATTATGAGCAATCTGATGTAATCTCGGTTTACGGGTTCCATAAATGTGGCAATAAACATGCGCGGCCATAAAAATGGGCGACTGAAAGGAAAATCAAGCCCCTGATCCACAATCAAACCACCAAGCTCATCTCCAATTAATGAATCGCCGCGCGAGTGCCGCGGATCCCGATTGGGGAGGGGGGGACGGCGAGCACGCCGCCTCCGACCAAAGTGACCTCCCAGAGCTCCTTCCAGCTCTGCGTCCTCCGTTTCCAGATCGCCGCTGAAAAACGATCTGCCATCGCGATGATCTCAACAATTTCTGGCGCTCTGGCTAGGCTCAGTCATAAATACACTTGGCCGTCGCTCCGTAGCGGTTCAGGGACAGTTTTTCAGGCTTTTTAAAACGTTCCCTGGACTCCGGACTTTCACACAGGAAACAAATGGCCTTCTCCTGCTGCAGCCTCTCGGAGGACCAGCAGAGATATATCTGTGTTCCCGCGATGTGGCGACGACTTCGCGCGGCGGCGGAAGGCTCGGGAGGTGGTCGGGTCACGCAGACGCCAGACTTCGGGTGTTCGGTTGCACGGGAAGACACAGGCATGAGGAAAAACCAATTTGTACGAAATAGTCGTAAAATAAACACCCATAATGTGCTGTGCGCGTAGTGTTCGGCTCCGCCTCTTGTGGTTGCACTCACTAGGGGTGTCAACGTTTACAAAAAATTTCTACACGTGTACACGGGGCTGTAAAATAGCGTGCACACGTTTATGAATTTTGACTGCAGTTGCCCTGTATAACCAATAGAGGGCTCCGTCTCTCCATTCACAGACCTCAATCCCCATAATTCAAAGCCGTTCAAGTAGCTGACAGACAAACTTCGTAGCCTGGCTCTAGATATCTAATCGGCTTTTGTCGAGGGACGCCATTTCAGCTATTTTTTTTATGCTAGGCTGTGAAGCGCTAGCAGCGTTGTCAGCAGCAGTCTCGGGCTGCAGCTTCTTCGGGGGACTCCATCGCAGGTGCTTTATCCTGCGCTGCTGAAATGAGCCAGCTTGGTCTGAAAAAGTGTAAAACTGAACTGCAGCTCCATTTTTATTCGAAAACCTGCCCCACGTTGCTCCGCTTCTTACTGACCGCCTTCGCCTCCACTGTCAAGTTAAAGTCACGCGATACGTTGTTTGTGCAGCGTAACGTGCCCCGTGTATCTATCACGCATGAGGATAACTGCTCCCCTGAGAACATTTACTGTCAAGTTAATATTCTCATCTTTAGCTTTCAGGCAGCATTTACACCCCTTAATACTTTATTGTTGGTGAGAAATGAACGAGGACGAGGAAAAAAAGAACGACGCGGCGTGTACACGGTTATTGATTTTTTTTTTTTCTGAACGGTTATGATTTGCCATCCGCGTGTACACGTGCAAGAAAAAAAGGGCACCTCATTCCAATGACGATCCACTCCAGTCGAGGCCTTTTTTGAGATGCTCCTTGCAATTTTTCTTTTTTTTTCCCATAAAGAATGAAACAGCGGTTTTAGTTAGCGCGTCCCATCAAATATGCGCAGGATGGAGGAGGATGAGTCAGTACCGGCTGATCACTGACTTGTGGTGCCCGGCGTGCCGTGTCAAAAAATATGATGCTGGATTCATTGAAGAAAAAAAAAAAAGAAAGAAAAAAAAAAAGCTGGCAGCGCGTAGTTTAGCGTGCCAGCGAAAGAACTGAACCATGAAATCATCTGGTTTTTTGCGTCTCAAGTCAAAAGCGCGACTGTAGACTGCGACCGACGGTGGCGGGAGCGGCCTGCGCTTCCGCGGAGCTCCCCCCCCCAACCCCCCAAACCACGATGATGTTTCAGCCATGCGTGACGAAAGGCTGCACTTTCTAAATGGCAAAGTAGGACAACATCTGGAGTGCACGAATCAAGCAATCCTAGATGCCAGGTCTTGTAGGCCTGTTCCTCTCAACTTCTTTCCTCTTCACCCCGCCCCCCCCGAGCCATGGACGCCGTCCAGAAATGATTCACCCCTAATTGCCTGTCACACAGCCACAAAGCTGTACTTGGTGCATTTTGTACGGTTGCTTATTTTTTTTATTTTTTTTTTTACAGTGCACAAAATCTTTGGGTCAATGAACATAGTGGCGCCACGCAGCGCGCTGAATGGGAATGCCGTAGAAATGTCCTACAAAGGAGCATCAGGCACGTCCCTGAGCAGAATCCGCGCGCTCATTCGTCGTCGGACGTAAAGCCGCCATGACGGCGGGGTCGAGAGGGTCGGGGTAGCAAGGGTGCAACTACCTGTCCGGGTAGGTTGGTGGTCATTCCCAAGAATTTCCAATGCCGATCCGGGTACCTTGCGGCATGGAAGTCTTATTTATTATCACACCGGCAGATTCCCAGTCTCCCGCTCAGTCATAGGTCCGTCTTTCCCCCCCCGGGGAATGGCGGGAATGAGCAGTTTGACGGCGCTTGGGTGCTGCCGTGCGTCGCCGCGTGCAGGGCGGCCGGCGCGGCGGCGATTAGATTTGGATGCTTGTTTGTCTGACTTTGTGCGTGCTCGTTTTTACGAGCGCATAATGCATTTTTGTGTCCGTGCAGGGACTCATTTGTATTCCGGGGTGAAAATTAAATATAAATATTTTTTTCTGTGAAACGCAGACCCCCCACCACCACCACAACCACCACTCCCCACCGCCGCCGCCGCAACCCTTCCAAGAAAAGATCTATCTTCAGCCAATTTGTGTACATCATGAATTAAAGATCCCACATGGGCCACTGGCTGCCACTTGTAATGCTGCAGACATGTCTCCTGTCCAAGCCGGTCTCGGCGCTGGAGTTTGATGCGAAAGTCTCGGTTCGGTTGCGTTTTGAAAACGGAGCCAGTCGCGGGACCTTGGCGGGCCCTTTAGCCAAGAAAATGTTCCACTCCGATATTCCCACGGCCATCATTTGCCAAAGTTGGTCCCCACAAATCCTCAAGAGTTCTTTTTCAATTTTTTTTTTATTTTTGGACAGGCGACGGTTGAGGCCATCAGGGTCTGTGAAGGACTTGCGGATGTATTTTTCCCTGCCCGTCCCTCAGATTAAGGCTCTAATCATGGAGGCATTTGGTTTTGTAACTGTTTGAACTGATTGAAATATCTTCATCTTACATGAACGGGCAAATTAACTTCTGGCTACCTTCTAGCGCTCGGCGCTGAACACAATTTCCCCTTTGAGTGTCTCTGTTTTGTTTTGTTTTTTTGGTTGTTTTATTGGACTGAAGTGGAAGGGAACAGATGATTTAAGAGCCAGAAATTAACGGATTAATAAAGTACCCAAGCAGGCTGGCGGCTTTCTGTAATGAGGCCTGCTCCCCTTTCTTTCCTTCAGGCACTTGTGAGAAGACGTCAAGTACCGGACTCGCTTGATTTAATTAGGAGGAGATTTGTTCTTGGAGGTGTTCAGCTGTGGCATCACGAGGGGTGATGCATATGAACGGAAATTTCCGTTTAGTTTCAGCAACGGGGGCTTGAAAAAAGGACGGGGAAACTTGAATTTGGAGGTATGAGTTTAGGCGGAGTGCGTCGGTCTGACGTGGCGGCCGCTTGCCTGCCCCGACCCTATCGTGATCGCCAATCTATATTGAAGAAGACCTGAAGCTAGCGATCGAGATCGTAAAGTCATGAGGAACCTCACCTATTGGGGTGATAAACATTCTGCTCATTAGAAAGAACACCGGTGAAAGGGACAGTTGACTCAAAAATGAGAATCTTAATGCTAAATGTAGCTGCTGTGTTCTGAGGTTCTTCGCGTTTTTCGCGAGAACCATGACGCAAACAGTGCCGTGTCCCTGGCGAACACTTGACCGGCGCCGCCGGAGCAGTGTGGAGTCATTTTAAGGTTTTTATCCGGTTGCTAGTGGTGGTAAAGGAGGTTCGTTTTCTTGGACTCAGCCACGAGGACCCACATACGCATGGCTAGGTTGCAGTTCCTTTTAAAACACACCAAAAAGCAATTATGAAGCGAAATAGCAATAATGACAATATAACTATTAGTTGTTGTACTTTTGCTTATAATAAAATATGCTGCCTTACTACTCTATAACACTACTGATAATGATAATGATCATCATTATCGTTATAGCACGTGAATGAAATATATCGGCCACACAACAACACCAGTGTGCTTAACCACTTGTTTATTGCGAATATTTAAGTTGCTACCGAATGGAATGAAGTCAGTGGAGCGAGTCGTCCGAGTCCGCCGTGTTTCCGGCTAACTGGCCTTGTGTGCTTAGCGTTAGCCAGCCAGAGACCTCTGGCTCGGGATTCCTGGTTCAGTACAAAGATTCGAATCATTAACCCGGGTGATTCAGGAGATGAGCCGCAGCCTGTTACGTTTGAGGAAGTGGTCGCCATTTACTTCAGTTTAAGTTTATTGGATTTTTCTGCAACACTGTTCAACCCCCTCAAACCTCACCTGCCCCTCCGTCAGAAGATAATGGAGGAATTCTCATTCTTGGGTGAAATATTCCTTTAGGGTACTCCGGAGTTGGCTTTAGCTTTCAGACCCGGAACATATGTCCATTTCTTTTCCACAATCTTTGTCCTGGACAGGCTTCCGGCAGTGGCGTTCGCTATGCTACATGCTAGGCTACATGCTATGCTTCATGCTACGCTACATGCGATGTTGGCCTGCCGTCTTGCTCGCAGACATTTGCCCTCTCGAAGGATCGAAGACCAGGATGACGATCCGCCAGGCGAGCGCGTCTAAAACTGGCGGCGGCGTGATGTTACATCACAGCGGCAACAACATGTCGTGCGTCACTTTTTTTTAGTCCTGTCAACTTCATCTGTTGCTTTTCCAATTATTTGCTCAGAGGTGCCTCAAATAGCTTTTCAGCTCACAGCTCTTTACAAGGGAACTAAAAAAAAACAACCTTTTTGGCAGCTGCTTCCATACAAGCTGACTTGTCTTTTTAGACATATAATATGTATATATATACATATGTGTATATATACACACACACACGTTGTATGTTGCACCATTATGCGCTTCACAGTTCTACATAAAACAACATTACATAAGGTGGATCATCTGTGCTGATGTGTCATGCCATTTTAATTCTGCTGCGCTGCGCTGTGTTGGACCAACTCCACCAGACGGTTTCACAAACCTAAAGTTCGCAGATTGAGGCTTCGTTCCGACTGAAATATACCGAATGTTGTCAAAGTGCTGGTTTGGCCTCTCAGTCCCAGGATTTCAACCTGTTGTGGGATCCTCGATCACCTGATGGTCGTTATGGTTACTTAAGAGATGTTGAGGTCACCTGAGATTTGCTGAGGTCAATTGAGGGTCTTCAAGTCACTCAATGGTCATTAAGGTCACTTAACAGATGTTAAGGTCACCTGATGGTCCGTATGGTTACTTAAGGGATGTTGAGGTCACCTGAGATTCCTTGAGGTCCCCTGAGAGTTGTTATGGTTACTTAAGAGATGTTGCGGTCACCTGAGATTCCTTGAGGTCAATTGAGGGTCATGGCGGTCACTCACTGGTCATGAAGATCACTTAACAGATGTTACGGTTACCTGATGGTCGTTATGGTTGCTTGAGAGATGTTGAGGTCACCTGAGATTCATTGAGGTCACCTGAGATTCATTGAGGTCACCTGAGATTCATTGGGGTCACCTGAGGGTCATGGAGGTCACTTAACAGATGTTAAGGTCACCTGAGGGTCGTTATGGTTACTTAATAGATGTTGAGGTCACCTGAGATTCGCTGAGGTCAACTGATGGTTGTTGAGGTCACTCAATGGTCATGGAGGTCACTTAACAGACTTTAAGGTCACCTGATGTCGTTATGGTTACTTAAGAGATGTTGAGGTCACCTGAGGGTCGTCAAGATCACCTTAGGGTCATTAAAGTCACCTGAGGGTCATTGAGGTCACCTGGGAGTCGTTGAGGGTTGCTAAGGTCACTCAAGCGTCGTCTTTCCGCCGTATCTGCTCACTCAGATCCGGTCCCGGTATAATATTTTTCACATTTACACTTGTAAATGTCACCCGCTCACTTATCCTGCGTGCCCACTGCAGCGTGTCGATGGCCGGCTGGTATACGGAGGTGCGGCGTGAGCCTGTCAGACGGCGCCGCGGGGGAACGCCGCCCCCTCCCCCATTACCCTCACCCGCACACTCCCACTCCCCCACAACATCCTCCTCCGCTCACATCCCCGCCATGCAGTCCACCACAGCGTGAGTTATTCCCCATTTCATCTCCTCAAAGTTAATAAATATTCTTATTTCCAACAGCTTTCTCCCCTGAAAGCCGGCCGCGCTTAACTGCGCCGCCGAAGACTACCGCTCCCGTCTTTCCTCGAAACATCAACGTGATGTATTTCCTTTTTGCGATTACTCCCGCGCGCCGAGTACCAGGCCACATTAACCTTTTGGCAGGCGGCACCTGTGGAAGCCTTTTTTAAAAGCCCCGTTCCTCTGCATCGCCTTCCGCTCCCGATAAAAAAAAAAAAAAAAAAAAAACGCTTAAAAGTCTATCTTCTCCGCTGGTCTGATTCATTCGTTATTGTTTCGTAGTGGTCAAGGTTGGGTTTTTTTGTTGTTGTTGGTTTTTTTTTTCCTTTTTTGCCCCTGATATACAAGCATCAAAATAAGTATCATGTATGAAAGAGTACAAAAGTTCAGCCGTGTTTTTGGTGAAGGCAAATAGAGAAGAAGAAGGAAGAAAAAAAAATGTCACGGTGTTAATTTAGATGTCGCATTTTCCTTTCGGCGGGGTTTTAAAGCAGCCTCTTAATTAGTTCTCATATTATTTTTTTTTCCTTTTAATCGCATCCCTCTGAAATTACGATCGCAACCAAAACAAAACCTGTTTACAAGCGCGTGCGGATTCGAGAGGAGGAAGAACAAAGGGTCAAAGGATCTTCTAAAGAGTTATTAGCCGGATTTTTTTTTTTTTTTTGTCTCGGCGGAAACAGGTTATTTTTCTTACTCGCTACTACAAACATAAACGAGATGACTCATTAAATTTTACAGGCGCGGGGGTAGCGTGTGTGTGTGTGTGTGTGTGTGGGGGGGGATTATGAAACGGTGGCTACTGAGCTGTCGCGCACCAGATTATTGTTATTTCAGGAGAACGCCACTGAATCGCGAGCCTCTCTTTGTCCCACCAGCCTTTGTTGAGCAACACTTTAAATTTTTTGTGTGTGTGTCATCGACACCATCAGTTATGAGACAAAAAAAAACAACATAATTACTAGTTCTGGGCAATCTAGTCATGGAGTTTTATGAGGGCTAACCTGTTATTTGGAACCAGATATGAAGGTGAATGCGCCAGTTGTTTTGGGTTTTTTTTGTCATTTAATGATTTTATCTGAACAGCCTCAATATCGGTTTTAAGCCCCGCCCCCTCCGGCGAGCGTGAGCACATTTCCCCTCCCATCACCGCCCCCCCCCTCTACATTTTAGGCTCGATTTTGAGATCTTATTGGTTGTCTATCAATCTCTGCATCTTCCCGCCTCGCTGACCTTTGGCGCGGCCCCGTCGGGGACCAATCACGTCCGGCCGTGCCGAGGTCGCGGTTGAAGGATGGCGCGCGCATTGCCGTTAAACATCCGGCCGGCCTTGACACTGCCTGCTTTTAAATCCCCCTCTTAAAACCGCATAGGCTTTTAACTCGGCATGACATTTTTTTTTTCTTTTTTTTTTTAATATGTGCATTTTTTTTTTAATGTGTGCTTTTCTTGATATAAGCATTTTAAAATTATTTTTAGTTCCTCTGTTTTGGGGTGTTATGATGGCAGAACTGTGATCAGCTGTTGTGGTTTTTAAACTTGCTCTATCGAAGTCCTCCTCTTGCAAGATTAATATTAAAAAAAAAGGCCGTTTGGCATCACCGGACGTCTGTTTGTCCTCAAAAATTTTTGATTCCTGTACAACAAACCTGCATTCTTAGTTATATTTTGTAATATATTTTCGGTAAAAACACACAAAATACACAAGATCAATCCCTCGTCATATTTTCCAAGTGTTTTTTTTATTTTTCCCGAAGCCAATACCGGGATTCTTGCCTAGCCATTACCACGGTGTCGCTATTGTTACCATGACAACCCATCCTCTTACATATCAGCCTTGTCTGTCAGTAACTGTTATTGTAAACTCTCCCGCCGTGATTCCTGCGCGCGAGACATCTCAACACTCCCTGGGAGAAGGTTCCTGCTCTGTGGATCCTCCTGAGGGTTCCTTCTTTGTCAGCGGATTAATTTATCACGTAAATGGAGGGTCTACGGGGTGACGGGGGTCGCCCGCCGTACGGATCGTAAAGCCCAGCGAGACAATTTCATTTATGATTCCGGGGTCCGCAGATAAAACTGACTTGACCCCGATGTTTCCCGAAACCCAGCCAGGCCCTTAACCCCAGTCGGGTCCTATTACTTTTTGCCGCAAATATGACCCACGCCAGCAGATTCACATCTCGCTTAAAGGAGACCCGGTTGCCTCACGAGCCTCATAAAGCCGCCACGTTCCAGGTGATGACTGACCGTTTTCCAGATGTGAAGGTTTTGTCCTTCGAATAACGCGGCTCCGGTTTTAGTGGATCTTTGACTGTGCGGAGACAAGTCAGATCAATCTCAAGTGGGGGGGCCAACTGTGAGAACTAGCCTATCGGAGCTCCGCTCTGCGGTGAAATTGGACTTACAAGACTTCTGCATTAACGTAACGAGGCACCTCGATTTATCCTCCTTTAAATTGGCTGGATTATTCCCAAACCCCGGCGATTCCAATCGGGGCGTTAATCCGCACGGATCGCTTACGTGCGCAACATTTCCACCCAAGCAACACATCACAACACTGCGATCGGGATTTCCATTAGCATCCGGCGCGTGAAACTGGGTCAAAGAGAAAAAAATTCCCCCCCCCCCAAAAAAAATTGTTTTGTGGGAAGCAAAAAAAAAAAAAAAATTAGGATTGAGATGAAAAAGCTCAGAGTTCATAAGCATGCGCGAGGATGATCGTGGAGGGGTTAAAGCGGGACGTGTCGTTGTTGGTCGCGAGCGGACGGCGGGACGGTGGGGGTGTGGGGGGGTGAGTCGGTGAGTCATGCGGATGACGGCGGAGGCGAGAGCCATCGCTTCCACTCTGAGGACCACGGCGTTGCGTTCAGGCTCTCCTTTATATAACTAACCCTTTCTTTTCTCCTTCTCTTCTTCTCTCCCTTCACACGCTGCCGACCCCCATGGCGCCGTCGTCATTTAGGTAAGTCACGTGCATGCAGTTTTACCTCCACGGCCAGGCCATTCATATCTCTATATATATATGTGGATATACACTACATGGATATGCACTCTGTATTCCAACCTTGACCGGGAATGACCCGCCGCTATGTAGGTCGCAGGGAACGCTGGGATGGATTGCGGGGAGCCGGGCCCATGCAATCAGCGCCGAGGTTGTTTTTTTTTTTTTTTGTTCATGCCGGGAACATATTTAATAAGTGGCAGCGCGTTCAATGGCGAAGCCGCGACTAAGAAAAGCTCCGAGATGCGGCGGTGGAAGGAGTGAGGGGGGGCGGGGGTGGTTTGTGGGTTAGGTCATCGCCGCGCGTCTCCGCCGGGGCCCCGAGGTCACATTTCATATTCATCATCATGGACCGGAGAGGAGAGGTAATTCCGCACAGAGCCTTGTGTGTCGGAGCAGCCCGGCCGGCCCCGGCATGTCGTGTTCCGAGCGAGTCACGTGGCCGCCGTTCCTTTCCTCTAGGTTGCAAGAAGAAGCACACAAGGTTGGTCGCCGGAGCTCAGCTCAGTGAAATCTACTTTTCTTTTTTCTTTTTTTCTTTTTTTGGGCTAATGAAGGGTGAAAAGGCGGCGGCGTGCGGCCGCCTGCGCTATAAAAAGAGCCCTTTTAAAAAAGTTGAGCTACACAAAGTCATGCCAGCCGCCCAATTTCCGCCCGACCCATATTTCAGATTTCATGACGCTACGCTGCACCGGGTCACTCCGTTCCAGGTTCATCATATTTATCGGATTGTTAGGCGCTAGGCCCCCCCCCCCCTCAACTCGCCCCCCGAAAGCAAAGCCGTCTCTGTCTGACACGAGGGAGCCGGTGCTCAAATTTTAATGAACCTCCGGAGAGGTAGAGGGAGGCGGTCTTGTTTACCGACAGGCGCTGAGCTTTGCGGGCAGGTGCAGAATATTGATGGAACAAAGTGGGTGTGGGCGGTACAACCATGTCCTCCTCAGCTCCTCTTTCAGCCGGGGTCAGTGAGCGCCCTCTTTTTTATTTATTTTTTTTGAGTGTAAGTCATAAACATGCAAAGACAAAAGAGATTCTGGACTCTTTTGCTCTTTTATTCCCCCCCGTTGTTTTGCGAGACACGCCGATCAGCCATAACATTATGACCGCTGAGAGGTGTCCCTAATATTATGGTCATCTCACTCACCTCTCGCCCTGCGTCCGAAATTCCATCCTTCCACCCTAACGAGTACGCAAAAACAGTATGTGAGATTTTTAGTGCGTCCGAAACATGAGTATGTACACAACAGTACGCACTATCCATACTCATTCCGGAGAAATGTATGAGTATGGATTGATGGACGCTAGCTAAGCAGA